>JAVFBZ010135413.1:0-18240 GCA_032466195.1 Katharina tunicata
AAATACGTGCTGACGAGGGCTTGTTAGTTTAATGTCCCAGAACTGCACAGTCGAAAGTGATATGTGGCTAATTCATCGTGGAATCAGATTTCTTTTAACAATTATTGGACCAAAGGCCTGCCATTCGAACTTCCGTTTGTTTGAAATACTCTTGACTTTAAACTCCAGCAGTATATTGTTTCAGTTCCACTCGTTTATTCAAAGTGATGCAAATTATGTTCCAACTCTCCCCTGTTTAAAATTGACGTAATTTTTATTTTGTTTTAATAGGATGACATAATAGATTTTGCCAGCAACCTTCAACATTTCTTCATGATCAAAATATATGTTACTGTCCACAAATTGATTTAATCCATTCCTATCCACGATCTACGGACTTGATTTTTAACTTCATTGTTTTTTTTACGTAACTTATGCCCGAATGCGATACCTGCAATTCTCTTGACTGTTAATAACATCCCAGTAAAGTCAGTTGTCAATACATACTAACATCTTACAGTGTAATAGGGTAAGTTGGTCATACTGAGGCGAAGTCAAAGCCACACACGTGACGCCATGGAACACTGAACTAAGAATATGAAACACTCTTAGTTAGGTATTATCCAAAGATGGGATTATCAATGGTCAGTCTCGTCACAACTATTTGGAAATCTTTGATCATTTCAGCGTACAAAGAAACAGGACGTGCTGATAAAAATTAATTCGTGTCTTCGTGTAAATTGTGTTTTCTGTCATGATGGATCATGTCGGCACGAACCGTCATCGAACCGAATCTTTTATCATACTTGAATTTCTAAGATGTCACCAATCACCTTGAGATGTATGTGTAGATGGCATCGGTAGTTTGTAAAGTGTATTTAAATTGATACAGGTCATGCAGTCGTCATTGAGAAATCGTGATCAATACTCTTTTTCATTCTTGACAATTTTATTGAAATAGACCAAACTTTTCTGTGTATCTACTTTGCCCATCTACACTGTTGTGACGGTACTCTACTAGCTTTACTCTAGTTTGTGGCGTTACTCAAGTTTGAGGCGTTAATATAGTTGGTGGCTGTACTGTATTTTGTGATGTTACTGTTTTTGTTGACCTTCTTAGAAGTCTTTTTTGTTTATCTTATCTTCCAAGGATTAGGGTAAAGTTTAAAAAGAGTCCTAACCTTAAGCCGGACCAAATTCTAAAAATTACGTCATACCCAACATGGCGGACTTGTAATAACAATGCTCCAAGTGCGATGTTAGGTTGAAGAAATACGTGCTTATTAGTATTAATAAACCATCAATAGCATATCTAGCTCTGAACGTTTTCATTCTATTTATCAGAAAACGAAGCCTTTCTTCTGCCTGAAATTTTGTCAAAAATGAAAACAAAAATATTTAAGAAAACCCCATTATATATTTTTATCTCTACATTTTCCTAACTTGTCTTCCTCTATATATGTGGATGTAATCAGAATATATTGTGAATATTTATAAACTATTTGTGCGTAGTGAAATGTACTAAGTGTTACTTGTTTTAGAGGCATTCAGGAGCTGGAGGTCATAAATAAGATAATTCATCTATGGATTACAACTTCTTGTTTATTAGAGTTACCACATTTCTCTGTAGTTACTAACACAAGAAGAAGAAAACTATTGGATTTTATTGAAATCCGTAGAACCAAGCCACAGATCAACCGTGACGGGGTTTCATAATCCCCACAGCTTACTCAACAATTATTATTCTACACAGTCATTAACAGCATAAACACTGTCCGTATTTGTTCTTGTTTTCAATGCATAGTACCTATCATACCATGTTTTATTTTACAACCCTTATTAACAATTAATGTATATAGTATACACAATTGGCTTCAAACTTATCTGTATATATATTTCAAATTGTTCAACTGTTGGCCATATGCTTGACCGCGGTGTTAATAGCTACACCGAAACGTCACAACTCTAATAATCAAGAAGCTGTAATCCAGACATGTCTTATCTAATGTACTAAGTGTTGTCAATTATAAAACATACGTATGTAGTAAAAGTTCTCAGTGTTTTCAATTTGTCAGTTACATATGTAAAAAGATTTGTGAAAACTATAAGACAGCTGATAGAAGGTTTAAAACCAACTGTTGATATCTTAAAAAATTACATAGAATACAGAGGTGCGAACATACTGTAAAGTCGAAAAGATACTTTCATAAAATTTCATTACATTTTCCATTTTTTTTTATAATGTAGGCACAAAATGGAGTTTGACACAATTTTTGGTTGAGATTTTTAAACAGGATTCCGAAAGTCAAAGGTGTGAAGAACTTTTATATATACTTGAAATCAGACAAAAGACTATTGAAAATATTGGGGTATACTGTACTTCGCCTCTACCAGATGCTCCATAACTTGCGTGTCGATGTTCTCTTTGTCTGAATTAGTTCTGATTGTGTAGATATAGATTCGAAATAATCCAATGGCCAATAACCAAGCGAAAAAATTATACGGGAATGTGAGCTTTCCCTCGGAATTGTCAGTAGAAAAACACAACATACCAGAGTGTGTCCCAGAAAACTTCCCTACAATGGAAGAAAAAAGAAGCATGGGTAGATAGAATGCACACAGCTGTTTTTAATAATGGTGTTCTGAGTGTGTAGATAATTTTCAGTATCTTGTAAGAGCTATGCTGGTCTTTTCCCGCCATGTAGGAGACAGCTCTACAATTTACCATTATTCAATAAATATTTATTATAGTCTCCACAAAAGCAGTATGCCTATTAGAAACGTACAAAGAATTATTGTGAAACAATTTTTATGAAGAATATTTATAATAATAATGAATACTAGTAAATTTAATTGACAAAAACGATAAGTCTACCATACAATTTAAGGGACCAACTGGGTCTAACACGTTACTGAAAGTTATCCACACACTCAGGCAACCATTTGTCAAACCTGCGGTGTGCAGTCTATCTAGTCAGGCTTACTTTTTTTCTTACTTTTTAAAACGAAGGTCATACTAATAATGACAGAACCGTGTTATGATGAAAGTTTTCAAATGCATGATGCAGCAAAGTTATCCGAAGTATATTTCCGCAATATAAATGAATACCAAAAACTTTAAATACATGTACGTTGGTTTGAAACCTTCTATTAATTTGATCTACATAAATGTTTTGAAATAAGGTTTTATTTACACAGCGTCAGGTGTCTTTATCTGGCCTTAGATGAAGCATTGATCTGTTACCACCACTTTATCCAATGAATTGTGATCCAGCAACGAAGTTTGAAACGCACTTCGTATGCCGCATTTAAGCATTCTCTGTTAAACAAAATACATTTGTATTCAACACCAACGTGTGAAAACTGTTGGCTTAAGGGGATGCTACTCCGAGCAGTTATGGTGAGATTCCTTCCGGAAGCTATATCAAGATGGTTTGTTCCAGCAGCTATCGAGGTGGTTCATCCTATCGGGCATTGGGGTGGTTCCTTGCAGCAGCTTTCGGGGTGGCTCCTTCCAGAAGCCTTTTGGGTGGGTCATCCCATCAGCTATCAGAAGGGTTCCTGCCAGTACATGTAGCTATCGGGTAAGTTCCTTTCAATAGCTATCGGGGTGGGTAATCCCAACATGCGTTGTTTCTATCAGCAGCTGCAGGGATGGTAAGACATGATAGCTATAACAGCTTATAATTGAAAGACTTCAGACGACTCGGAGGGCAAGTCCTCGAAAGCTTTCTGTCTAGTTTCTAACAAGGCTTTTTTTTAACATATCAGTGGTACGCCCGATTCGTTGTGTTTCTTTTAATTACATAATCAGCGTCATGACATTTATATTTAGTAAGCGAACAATACAATTCAATCTGAGAAGGTTTTGTAAAAAGGAAATAAATAACTTGTTTAAGCCCAGATAAAGAACTTGACCTGCCAACATAGTAATTATCATGCTGTTGTAAAATGTTAAATAAACATGTTTTGTGATGTATAGTTTTTTGTGTGGATTTCTTTCATAAAATTTTCTACACTAATTGAGATATATTGTTTGACACATTACCAAGATCTGATAGGAGATTTATTGAACCCTCTCTATGCGTCATTGATTTGAGTATATCTTGTACCCGTAAATAGCGCGATATTCTTGTGCTCTATGAGATAAGGGACACCAAAAAGAAGATTTGTTTCGGTGCTGTGTTTGTGTCCCGTGTCTGCTAAGTGTCAGGGGGTGTTATTTTGCACTGGTGCTGACCCATCCAAAGGATGATATGTGCCATTTCAATGCTTTAATATGAACCCTTGCTATAGGTTATATTATTTCTCATTGAATTTGCTTCATGTTCTTATTAATTGTACAGCATATTTATTGGAAGTATCAAAATAGATCTTGATTACTTTATATGATTTAACTATTTACTGGCGATATGGTTAAACATATCACATTTGTCATAGGTTAGGTAGTTGTAGATGTTAATGACCAATAATATACGATAGGTTAATGGGCTTACATTGTAATATAACAGAGACATCTAGGCTAAGGCAGGCTAGTACAAACGACTAATCAAAATCTATAACAGCGGGTGGTGAAATGAGCTATTGCTTCGAACACTTTATTGTGTTTTTCCGGAGGATTTAAAAATGCCTCTTCTGTGTGGCCAGTGATCTGTGTGGTCAGTGACCCCAATTATATTAAAATCTCTCAACAAAACTTGTCTCGCATCAACATGGTGTCTACAATGGAATAATAAATGAGATATATTGTCCTTTACAAGACATTCTTCAAAAAGGTCAGAATCGTGAAGGCCGAACCTGAACACAACTGTTTGTTCTGAAACGACCATACAGTAAGCGGAATATAAAAATTTCATCCCAGCGCTGTTTAAGTGAGAAATAACACTTAGTTGTTACAGTCCTGTTGTGAGAGTAGAAGTTTCTACCTTTCTGAGAGTCATCCCATTGTTCCTGCCACAGTGATATTATTTAAGGTTTAATGTAGCTGAGGACCTCTGTGATGGACAGCTGAGTTATACATTTTGGTTTACCAGAGTGCTGAAATGTAATTTAATCAATTTGAGGAAATTTGATCGGAATGATGTTTTTTGATTACCAATTTGTGTATGTTGGTTTCCAAAAACAGCCTCATAAATTGTTTCATCCTCAATATGTTGCACGAAAATATGATTATTACGAAGAGCATTCTGTACATATATCAAATTTGATCATTTATCATACAAAATAATAAAAAATGTAATGTTTCTGCGGTGCGGATGTTCTCGCTCATTAGACTACGTTTGACGTGTCTTGTAAATGTCCGAAGCACTACTCTGTTTAACCACATCTGACAGAATTCAGATATATGTATTTAAAAAATATGTGAATATAATATACCTAATATTCACCTGCAATTGGAGATCACGCAATAAAGTGTCGAAATGTTGCGTAAAATAAAGCTTTCTGTGACTTGTACTAAACTTTGAAATGCTGTCCATCCGTCTGTCACAACATATTTAGACTACTTGGGTTATTTGTTTGTATAGGTTCAGAGCTCAAACCAAGTCATATCCATTGTCATCCTTTCCCATAATAATTGCTAAATCGTTCTCACCAATTACATTGACGCGCTTTAGACGGGTTAAGTCTTCCTGCAACTGTACGAAAACTAAATCATTGTGGGAAAGTAATTCATCAGAACGTCCCAGTCAGATTGTTAAATTAAATACAAATGTGATGTAAACTTTCAACAAACATAAAATATGGTGAGAACATTGTTAGGAAATTATTTTCCGCCATTTTAGTATCTAAGAATAAACAAGACGAGGGTCTTTGTTTTTAGAAAGTTCTTATATGGAGAGCAAACTAACGATGGATTATTTTTTCCTGAAACATAGAAAACTTTTTAAACTTCTTTTTTACCCAGCAGTACATTATAATATCTTTGAGTTTGTTTAATAAGAAGTAGAACATGCTGTGAAATACCATTGTTAGTTTTATTGTTGAATATCGCTTCGGACAACATCGTGAATAACAGCAGGGGACGAGGAAGGCTCACTCATTCTCGTTGCTTACAGTTCTCGAGCTGTAATTCCATGGTTACTAGAAATGTGTATTTCTATCCACGCTTTAGAACTTGAAATCAGGCTTTTAAAAGCCTGCATTGAATTTATAAGGTGAACAGAAAAAAAAAACAGAAAGAGTTTTGAAATATCTGAATTAAAATAACGAAATGAACAGAAAAGCAAGTCCTATTCTCTCAGACAATAATAAATGCTTGAACTGAAAAAAAGTACGTAAATTCAAGATCGCAACAATATCGTCTTAAAGCTATATCAATAATGGGTAGTGCTAATCATGAAACAAAGTTCCAATTTCTCCATTAAACAATTACGATTTTAATAAGTATTATTGTGAAACATTTTTTATTCACGTAAAGTTCTGTCACTATAGTTATAGCAGGGAATTGGCTTTTAAAATGAATTATTTTTGCATTCAAATTGAAAACGGTCACCTTGTTAAACAATAAAGATGTTTAAACAAATATAAAATAACGTATTATTAATGCGGAGCTCATGTACCCCCCATGTTAAAGTACATACCGAAGTCCGACTTATTAACAGAATCTGAAATTGATACGAACTCTCAACTATAAATGGTGTATTTCTAATTTGATATATTATATACGTATCAAGTGGTGAAATGGCGCCTATATGTTTAGAACACACAAAGCTTCAGCCTTTCATCTCCAAATTGATTTCGTATAGGAAAAGCTATTCATGTTGGCAATACTGCTTATACACCCAATTTACCACCACACCACACACACACCAGCTATAACAGAGCATCCTACATCACACGATAAATATGACCTGTGTATGTGTATCAGACAACACACCCTTCACCCCATGTGACAATAAGACGTAAAAGTCGTTTAGTTTTCCATCATTAAGGTCGACATGATTTTATTTAGAGAGGTGTAGCTGTCGTTGTTGGGTCTTGTCAGTTAAATCTGTTGGAGATGAATTTTCTGACATTTTAGCGCCATTTTGAACCGCTACTTTAATAAGTAAACATGGCCCCATCAATACGACCCCAGCTGCGCTTTGGATACTACTATACCTGTACATCATAATGTACATTTATATTGAAAGCATTAACGTAATATGTGAGTCGTCTCAATTGACAGCGAGGTAGATATGGTGACTTTCTCTCCCCATGGGATTGGTACGCCGTCATGCGAGGCAAAGTTGCTTAAGAACGACGTATAACCCCAATCAAACAAACCTAAATAGTGAATAAATTAAGACTTAAATAAAGATATAATGCGTAGTATTACATAACACGTCCATTTGTTATTACACAACACGTTTTAAAAAAAAAAATTACATAACACGGCAATTTTGTATTACATAACACGGCGACTGTTTTATTACATTAAACGTGAATTTGTATTACATAACAAGGCAATTTTTGTTACATTACACGGTAGCTATTACATTACCCGTTGATTAGTACATAACACGGTGTAACGAGCCCTCCCAATCTCGGTTGAAAATCTAAGCTTTGAATTATATTTACCCAAAAATACTCACTTAAATGTATTTGAGGTTTGATAAAAATGTAGGCCTACACAGATGTCAACCATGGAATTAAAGCGCGAGATCTCCCGGCAACATGAAAGCCATAGCCTTTAACGCCCGCTTGCGTCAAATCACCACATTAGCGTAATGGGCATTCCTCACTTGGACTTTAATGGTCTTTCACAGCATTTTGTGCTCGCTGTTGCCAGGATGATATCAACTCATGTGGTTTACTGAGGCATTAAACTGTCATTTGTAAATTACATGTAAACTTCAACAAATCCTTGGAAATTGACGTTCACTACTTTTAGGTTGCATATTTGATTCCGTTTAAGCCATGCAGTTTTATCCAATTGTAAATCTCGTTTATGTGTAAAATTCCTACGTCACAAAACTCCTAGAGTTAAGATGGAGTTTGCTTCCATTGGAGGCTCCATGGTACAATACCTAATTTAAACAACATGGATAATCCATAGTGTTAATAGAAGCAAGAGTCTGATTTGTTTGAGATTTTTTCACTGCAGATGTTTTAATTTGTTTGAATGAGCAAGTTTACACACCCACAGGGTGTTTGTTTGCTTATTTGATCACGCAATACTTGAGGTTATTTCACTCTTGAACAACAGGGTGCATGTACAAGACAAAAAACAGGACACCACAACAAATCGGCTTATGATGCCCCTAAGCTGAGAGAGCTATCACCCAACCACGCGGCACATTTTGTGGTTGTTTCTTGTGCTTTTCTCTGTTTGTTCCAAGCGAATGTCAATTTTGGTCGGTTTCATTTCTTGGAAAAAGACGCCGTCATCGTTTGAAGAGACATTTAACAGTCCTTAAAATCTCAATCAAACATCGGAGCCACAAATAAATAAAACCCTTTCTGGGATTATCATCCGGTAAAACAAATGTTGTAACATAAACTTCTCTGAAAGTGTGGAAAACAGTATCCTGACGGCGCAGCAGCCCTTCCCGCACGTCGTGTTAAGATGCATCCAAGGTGACATCTCTGAGTTATTACGGTGATAGTTTCCAAAAGACAGCCCATTCTTCTGGTTTTCCTTTAAATAAATCGGTGCATAGTACATACACAGGATTACCGAGTTTAGTGCTGGTGTCCATAGGTCATTCTACTGTCTTTGTTAAATAATCGATGACCCTTTTAATGTCTTGGTACAAAAAACAGGCTTGTGTGGATGTCAAGTGCATTTTTTTCATGGAACATTTGTCAAAGTTCTTTTTTTTTTGTTTTGGAGACCATAAATAGCTGACTCAGCTAATGAGCCGGAGGCATATACATGAGGTTAATGTGCGTGTCGCGATTTCCCATTTGCGGTAACCCTTGTTGTCAAGGTTCGTATGCTACCAGTAGACAAGAAATGTTTGATCTAATATTTATTGATCAAAATGTTATCTTTGTGAATGAGAACTCGTCTTTTTGTGCACCGAGGTTTAGACAACTGAGATTTGAGTAACATTCCCAGCAGATGTCGCTTTTACTAACCCAAGAGGTGAAGCTTATAATGTTAGAAGTACATTTAAGCTGTTTCTTTGTCGGTTCTTAGAGTCCGTTATAAACATTAAGATAATGGCAAGGAGAAAGTTGATCAACAAATTTTCAAAAACATAACGACAATTCAATTTCTTAATTTCCTTAATTTTGTTAGACTGTTTTAAAGACGAGAGACGGGATATAATCAGGGTGCTCATTCTACCGCTCCTGTCCGAGTGTCATCTTCTTGACCTTTTTTGATATTGTAAATTGGCGGATTGTACTATCGATGTCGTGACACATGAAGCAGTGCATGTGGTTGTCAAACCACCTTTTGTACTTTATGTGATTAATTGTTATTCTCGACAAGGCCAGCAAGGAACAGTATAATCATAGCCGCAAAATATATGACTGGGTGTTTCCTCGCACCATTTTCAAAGAGGTAATAGACAAGTGGCGATATCTTAGCATCGTAGAAAGCAACCAAGTGTATTAGTAAAAACTGTTAAGCTTTGATAACGGGGCACTTTTCGCAGATTATGGTCTGTAAATGTTATGTATCTAAAGTGCCGAGATGGTTTGTACCAAAGAGAGTTTTTTCGTCGAAAGTACAACTGATCTTTGAGATGACAAAGTTTATGAGAGATAAACTGTAAAATTGAGCATGACATTTATGAAGATTGATTGTCTTTTTTAATGTGTTTTGTAGCGGATAACAGAATTTCGACCCTGCAGAAGATCGGCCTCATTGGCTGAGCAACTTATCGAGCATTAATAAAGCATATGAGTATTATTTTGCCGTTATATATGGTCATATTTGATACTATAATATTTTCAAGCAAATTGTCTAAGTTTAAATTAATCAACTTTTATTTGAAACGGAGAGCCGCTGGTTTTGTTCTTTTAAATTTTTAAATTGTTAGTTGGCCTGGAAAACGGTCTTCTGGCAAATGTGTTCACGACAATACATATGTCGTGACCCTGACGAAATGTGTTGATTACAGATTAAAAACAGAAGCTTAGCTGCACTATAACCGTTTGTTGACAAATATACTACACAATATAGTGCAATATGAGATATTATTAATTCAATAAATTTCCCAGCAAACACATTATACTGATAATCAAGTTAATTGTTTTCGCTCTGATTATCGTCAGATTTGTTTTGGATTGGTTACGTAGTAATTTATCTGCAAGAGTTAAAATCATAAATACATTTCTCTTATTGAAATTGAAAATGCATATTTAAAAACGTTTTTTTGTACAAGTTAATACCACAATTACAAGTTAAAAAGTTGAGTATCTTTTTTAAAAAAAATAATCTTCATTGAATCTCTTTATAATTTCTTTTGACAGCAGTTCGTTCTTTGCAAAAATTTCGGATAGAAAGATCGTTTTTGATTTTGCTTATTTTAGCAAAGATATTTTTTTTTGTCCATTCTGGAATTTATATCGCCAGACCTCCAAGCATCATGAAAGAGGAAGTCTACAGCGCCCCCTGTCGTCAAATCATCAAACATTGAATGTGATACCTAACTTTCACAGGATGCTTTCCTGGATATTCTAAGAACTATATCAGATTATTTAGTCTGAACCGCGTTTAACCAGCCGGGCTTTGTGAAATAAGCATTATTTACTCTAACCAAGTATTTAGAATATGTCAATTTGTATGTTTTGATTCCTCCATCGGCGTTGAGTGATATAACAATATTGCTAAAGAGTTATATATGTAATAAGCTATATTTTATTATATGACATTGTGAAAGAATTACACGAAGAACCCGTTAACTCTCCGCCAATCAAATGAGTTTCAACCTGTCCATCTCAAGTCACGTGATGTACCAGACCTTCTATTCTTTTCGGACATTCAGTGCCAGGGTGAAATGTATCCATATTTGTCGATGTCGTTAATTGACATTTGGACAATGTAATAAAACCTTACGAGATCTTTATGTGGTTGTTGAACTTAAGTAGTTTAGTGTGGAGCAGGTGTCATTGAAATAAAATTTTAACTTGTTCGTCCAAATACTAGTAGATCGCCCCGGAACAGAACATATCTGATCGGGGTGAACTAAAGAGCTCATCACAGAGCCAAGACGACAAGTCAGCGCTTTTGTGATTATTTTATAATCAGCACATCGTCACGAAATGGCTCTCCAGTTTTTACAGCGTTTGGTTTAGAATAAAATTCGGTGTACCCTGTTACAGGCATCGTCATCTCAGATGGCAAAACCAGTAAACTTTTCTGCTTGATCCGTTTGGACGGCATGTATTTTTCTTTTACTCAATGGTTATTAAATATTTATAGGAGAGAATCTTAAGAACTTTGTACTCGAACATCGATGCATATCATAAAACAGCATATTTATGTCTGTAATACAGCTCTAAATCACAGTTTATTTGCATCTTTGTGGAACTTTGTCCAACTGGGACCAACACTTTTACGTCTACGGAGTTTATGTATCAGTTGAGCCTTGTATTAAGGTTCACTTTTGGCTTGATATTGCTTCCATTAACGGCATCGTGATGTTAATCTTGTCCCTTTGCGCAAATTATAAAGATGCGTTTTGCTATTTACATAATATAGATAACGTAATAGTGTTGAAAAGTTGTGTATTTTGATATGGGTTTATTTATGGTATAGTTACTTGGGACTGTCTAATGCATTTTTTACCAATAATGTAATGATGTTAAATTATGTTATTTCATACTTTATGTACGAAAAATACATCCCTGCTATATTATCGCGTACATTTCTGATACATTCTAATTAAATATTGCGTAACACATTTTATCGGTTTTTTCTTGGTTTATCGAAATCAGCATTTTTTTAACTTTAGGTTTATTTAAGCGAATCAAGATTCTGAATTATTCTTCTCAACTTTCTTCAATAAAATGTTAAACAAAAGTCGAAGTTCTATTACTACTTTCCTGTGAAAAAGTAATTTTGGTCTTGGGGGGAAAAAGGTTACGAGAAGGACAAACACTGACAGGGGAGTTGACTGGGTGTTTTTATGACTTTGCCCAACTTGGATGTCTATTTAATTTTTTTTCAATCGACAAAATTGTATCGTTTCCAAATGTCGGCATGATTTTATGAAAGAAATAATTGTGTCACTTTTCTTCTGGTTTTAAATTGTTTCATCCGCCGATGGCGTGCAGTGTCACATATATAGCTTACCAGTCGTTTCCGGACTACTTTAAAGGGTAAGTGACTCTAGTATCATATATCCTGTTATCACATATAATGAAGACATAAAAGGCACTTAAGCCGTAAATCGCTATGCAAAAACATAAACTGTCAAACTGTAGCTGATACATCAATCACATAACCATACGAACAACTTGGGAATTCAGGGAATTATTGCCACCAGAGGGCGTGATAAAACAGGAGCGACCATTCACTGGTACAGTAAATGGATGAGTTTGATTTTTAATTACATATAAATCTTTTACATGCTGGATGTTCCTTAGTCCAGAACACCGGAAGCTCCCGTCAAATAACCATCGAAATTTACTAAAGAATATATGTGACAGGTTAAAAAGTTCATGGTGTAGCTCTCTTATTTACTATAGAATTTAATCAGGTAAAGAGTCAGATTAAAGACACTTAAATCAATATAGGTATTAGAAGGTCTGAAAATTATAATGAGTGCAAATATTTTTTATTGACGGTCTATGTTTGATATTTTAAAATGATAAAATCATTAAAACTAACACTCAGGCGGATAAAAGGTAAATTTAATCATATTGTTTTTATTTTATTTTATTTTATTAATTTACGTCAAATATCTATAATATTAAAAAACGCATACCTCTGATTGCATTTCCTCTTAATTGAGATGTGTAAGCAGGTAAAAAGGGATTTATTGAAAGTATAAATATCTTCAATATAATACAATTATCGGTTTTTAGAACATAACTTTAGTATTAAACAAACAACACATAAAGGATGCTTGTCAAAAAGCTTTTATATGCCGAACTTTTTTCATAATTTTGAACGTCGGCCCTTCGTATGCAACTTGATATTAATTCGCCATACATGTTTTTTTCCGCACTGCGAGACATACCCCGTGATGTCGAGGTGTTGAGGCATGTTTTAATAATACATGCCTCGACACCTTGACATTTGTGGTGTGTGTATATATAAACTCTCTTTTTAAGAAAACCATGGTAAAATTGAAATTCCGGCTCGGTTATGACTCGCGTAGTACTATCAGGTATATATTGCCCAATTTTCAGAACAATCCTAACATTATTGACAGAGAAATAGGATCTAGACCCCGTTCACCACGGGGTAAAAAACAAATACTGCTCATTACATTTTATTACAACTGTCTTAAAATCCACAAGAAAGCATCCCCAACTCTGGTATAAAACGTAACATATCAGTGACTTGCTGACCATTATCCCTCTGTACTGATTAGTAAGGCAATCAACATGAAACAGATCGTGCGCTTAGGTTGTTTTTATGTAGACTTATTTCCTGGAAGCTTTCAATCGGTTATTGGATCACTATGGACAGACTAAACGATACTATACTCCAACATAAAAGCTAAACTAATTAAATGATACATGCTAAACATGATATTATTAATCTTGCTCAAGGATTGAGGCACTCGACAACAGAAATAATATGTTTGATAGAAAGAAAATGTATGCATAACAAATTAAGTTTATTGTAATATAATTGTTCTTGTATGTGGCCCACGAATTATGTATCATTAATACGTAATCCATTATTACGTATTCTCCTGCTAGTTCAATCATCTCCGAAATGCCTCTCATAGAGTTGTGAATTACAGATAATTAACTTGAGGTACTCGACAACAGAAATAATATGTTTGATAGAAAGAAAATGTATGCATCACAAATTAAGTTTATTGTAATATAATTGTTCTTGTATGTGGCCCACGAATTATGTATCATTAATACGTAATCCATTATTACGTATTCTCCTGCTAGTTCAATCATCTCCGAAATGCCTCTCATAGAGTTGTGAATTACAGATAATTAACTTGAGGTACTCGACAACAGAAATAATATGTTTGATAGAAAGAAAATGTATGCATCACAAATTAAGTTTATTGTAATATAATTGTTCTTGTATGTGGCCCACGAATTATGTATCATTAATACGTAATCCATTATTACGTATTCTCCTGCTAGTTCAATCAACTCCGAAAAGCCTCTCATAGAGTTGTGAATTACAGAAAATTAACTTGCAATCTATGCTTATTTGTAAACTTGGGCATTGAGTGTATTACCACGAATACGTAAGTGCTAAATACATACCATAACAGATCCAGATAATATCAAAGCTATGTCATGATTCTGCAAAGGCTGATGAAATATTCCACAAACGTTCATGCAAAGCGTATCTGATGTCCCGAGACAATAAAGAGTACACATTTAATCAGTGAGTGAAGAGCAGCGTAAACTATGTGCATAATAATAATCGATGGACTGCAATTTTACACTGATGTCAATATCAGAGCCTCCTATACACACTTCTTACTCCGTAATGATAGGCTTTTGTGGCGATCAGTATCCTCGTATTAAACCAATCATTCTAAACATCTACGGCGAGAGATAGGGAAACATTTAACCCTTTGTCTGATGCAGAAAAGAATTGTTCAGTCTCACTTGGTAACGGTTTGACACATCCCCAGAGAACCTAAATCTAGAGGGGTGATGGGGTATTCAAATGAACTTATTGGAATATTTTAAGCCACGCCCACTTTTCTTGAACTTTTTGTTTTATCTCGAAACAGAAAAATGAAAACCATCTTTATATTCATCTCGAAATCAAAATATTGGGGATTTCAAATATTAACTTTTTTGTTTAAGCATTACTTACAGTGACGCGTATTTAACATTTAACAAATATATCCGCATCCTTGCAAACTAAAGAAATTCTTTTTGTACGATTGTCTGTATCCTCATAGATTTGTGTAAAGAAACACGGACAAAAAGGCATTATCTCAAATACTACACGTGGCATATGTTGTATTATATTTATATGTGATACATATCATACTTGACTAAAGAAAGTGTATCACGTTAGATCGCAGCCATCTAGAAAGAGCCGACTAGAAATATTTCACGAGCGCAGATGCAAAGCTTAGCCAGCGAATGAAATCCCGAGGCGTCACAATCTCTTTATCTCCCTCTGTAATGGTAGCTTTTTTGGTGACCAACATCCTTGGATGAATCTGATCATCAACTTTGGCTCAATACCTTTCGGTATGGATCACGACATACTAGACGATGAAAAAAATCGGTTATAGAAGATAAATGTAAAAATCAAGATAACAAGTGTCTATGCGATTCCTTTTGTAGTTATTGCCAACTCGGCTTAATGTTTGGCATACTAAATGATAAAAAAAATCCCCGGATAAATGGATTCTTGGACACGAGGCATAATATATATTAGAATACTAAAATACTTATCAAGAAATTGCGGCGTTTGGTTTCAGACTAATTGTCATAGGATATGGACATTTTCTTGGTTGGGCAGCCAAATAAATTGGCGATATTGGGATTAAATCTATACTTTTTTGTGGTGCCACCGAAGTTATCTGAATCGTGCTGTGAATCGTAAATGTATATGATAAGTGCTCTTTTGATGGATGAATGTTATCTAGAACTGGCTACCATAAAACTGTTTCATATTAGAGAGTAATACATATGAAATGTATTGCAATTCACTCACTGTTTATGTTTGAAAAATGACAAATCTTTATTATTTGTGTAAGAAATTTAACCGATGGTTTAGAAATAGAGAACATATATTTCTCTTGTCAAAACTGATATATAACTTATCAAATGGAAGACGTCCGAAGGCTGCAGAAGTAATAATGTAATACTCGTTCCAAGCTCGTGTGTAATTAGTAAAAGATGTTAAATCATAAATAAAGCAGTCTGTCTGATTGAGATGGATAATTATACAACGCCTCTCTAGATTTGGCTAAAACCAAAATCATTGACATTGCAAAGTATTTACCGAGTTTTCACATATTCTTAACAGCTCTCGCGTGACTTGACTATTTAAATCTTTAGGAGTCTGGGATCTATAACAAAATATTTTTCTGCCTGTAACAGGGCAATAGCTGTCGTCCCAGGAGTGCTAATTAAGAATGCCATTTTTCTTATATTATACACTTAAACTTGATTCGCACAAAACCTTCCATTAGGAAATGGACCCCTGACTAGCTGTCGCTCTTGTCATTTATTCCTGGATTACAAAAACAACTAAATCATTGATGTCAAAGGCTTTTTATGCTTTAGAAAATCGAAGTTTCAAAGATGAGAAATGCTGAACGACAAGGTCGTTTATTGTTCAGTCATAGTTTTCTTTGACCTTTTACAATAAAATAAATTGTTTTAATGAACTTCGCCCAATGACATATTATATCTAAGCAAACCTAGATTAAAATGAGAAACAACAGATATCTGCGACAAACGCTTTGAGACCTCATGTATTTCAGAACATTTGGATACTACATGTGGAGGTATTGTAAACATTTCTCTTTTGGCAAACAAATTAAATGACTTGAGCATAAAAGTGTGGATGACGAAACAAAGATCAGGCGTTTCAAAACATTTGGATCATGATATGTTTATTAAGCGACTGATTTTGAGACACTTGGCTGGGTTGCATTGATTCAGATTCCGAGGTCTATCTCTTTCAAATAACGCAATAGGCCTTTTGTTAAATTTTTAAATATTGTTTTGATTGACTGAGATACCTTTAATTACTGATACGACGGCATGCTAACCACTAAAATGGAGATGATCACCACCAACGTAACTGCCAAGACACAAGGGCGCCACAGGAAAAGGTCAATCCTGAACAACAAATCGCCTTCCTTGTCCAGAGAGCATCAGGACACAAGCGGCTCTCACATACAGTCTCGATACATTCTACTTAAGTACAGTTTCTTTAGAGAAATGTTTTTACTATCTCAATGCTGCGGATTGCAGTTTTCTTTTCAGAATGTTTCCACAAAAAGCGTTATTTGAAAGAGGAAGGCCATTAATCAGGCTTTTCATTAATTGAAGTAAATGGTATTGTCTTTTCGTCTTTAAATGCACTTACAAATGATTCTTCTTCTCTCACGCTTAAAGAGGCACAGACAGTTTATCACATCGGATTGTGTCTTTTCCTAGTTGTTATGCAAGAAAAGACGTTCAGAACAGATTACAGGGATTTTCAACGCAATAAATGATTTTAAAGGCAATCTTTGAAAATACCCCTATGCCTTCCAGAATAGACAAAACAAACTACTTTGCAAAGATTACGATTTAAAACAGCTGAGCGAGGTTTTTTCCAAATCTTTTAAATCTTTCTCCGCTAAATAAATAATGAAAGCCCTACCAATTCCAACAAGCTCAGGGAGCACCAGGGCACCAGTAGGGAGCGCCCAACCATCCGCCTGAATAGTGGGACGTGCACTTATGTGTTGATTTTTCAAAGATGATTATATGACGAAATGCTGAAAATATATATTATTTCATACAGTGGGTTTCTAAATATTGTTTGCTTTTTTGATACATATAAACAGAAAATCGAATTTCGCGGTTTACTACATTTGTCCAAAAATGGGTGAAAGAAGTTCAAAATGACAGTGATGTCAATGTTTATAAGAGGACCGTTGTATCTTTGTATTTTCCTGCAAGGATCAATATACTATTGTTTTTTATTATAGTTCATGGTAGATCAAACTCAATATTTTGTAGGTGATAAATGTCTTTGTTTAACCAATCACAAATCTATATCAGTGACGCCTACAATACATAGCCAATAAAAATCTAGATTCATTAACAAGTCTCACATTCGGCGAAAACTTCACCGATTACCATCTCATTCATACGTAAGTCTGATTAAACCCAAGTTTTAATGTGGTAGCAGAAACTTCACTGTATGTTTCTTGGGTAATGAAAAGTAAATCTAAATAGCTTCTAGGATTCTGGGAATTCTGTTCATGGTTATCTTCTAAATCCTTAGTCAAATCTCCAGAAGATCGATCTCCTTATGCAAAAATGAAGACATTTTAACTCTGAGGAAAGTGTGCTTAATTAAAGCACACATTCTGATGCTTAATCCGTCCGTGTCGTGCAATTCCTAAACGGGTCTATCATTAAAATATGTTTGAATGAGTTCGAATTTGTCAAATTTAAAACTTTCTATCAGTGCTGTTTCCATAC
>JAVFBZ010135424.1:0-17316 GCA_032466195.1 Katharina tunicata
TCAGGGGTTGGGAGACAGCTTATTAAGTCCTGGTTCTATCTTAGCTAAGGGATGTCAGGGGTTGGGAGACAGCTTATAAAGTCCTGGTTCTATCTTAGCTAAGGGATGTCAGGAAGCCTATTAGCTTAAGGTGTCCTGTTATTCATCCTGTAGATGTCTTCGATTGTCTTGTCTTTTGCCACTGTTGTTGAAAGTGGTTAAGGTTAAACCTGATGTGTTGTTGTTGTTGTAGAAAGAGGAACATTGGTCTGGGAAACGGCATGAGGAAGTCCAAGGAGTTTGAGGCGTTTATCATCAAGGAGAGACAATATTTGAGGGAGACATTAAAACTGTGTGAAAGAGCCACACAAAAGATTCTCTGTTATTCAAACAACTTTATTCACAAGAAACTGAAATCTGAGCAGGTAAGGTATTGGGAAATCTTTTCATTAAAGTACGTGCTAGGGCCCATTCATTTTAACTTTGTAAACTTTTTTGTAAATTACACATTCTGCAGTTATTTGATTAACAGAGAGCCTCCCCTATTGTGTTTTGTTTTGTTTCTTTTAGAGGGGGTGGGAGTGTGATGACACTTTCTTCCTTTGAACGGATTCTAGTTAAATACGGCTGGCACTTATGGCTAACTTGAAGACTGACAAATTTGTGGCCAACAAACCCACAACTTGAAGAGTTATGCACTGCCAACATAGTGAATGTCCGATATCTAGATTTACGATGTCTACATGTAACATCCTGACAAAATTATTCGCCTATAATTGTTTCAACCTTGAATCAAATCATCTGACTGAAACACACACCCCCCTCCCCGCCTAAAAAAAATCATAAGCATACTTGTATTTTATGTTAACTTTGGGTGCTATTTCAGGGCAATTGTCGAGCAGAGAGACAGATAGGGAAGGCTGCATTAGGTCAGTTAGCACCCCTGGGAGGCTTAGAGAAGACCTCCTGCTGTACGGACGGATGTGTCAGGGTTTGTATTTACACAGATTCTGATCAAAGGCTCCGTGTCCCCTGGTGCAGGTGCCCTCAAGGCTATGGACCCCAGGCAGCTGGGTTGTCTCTGGTGTCCAGTATTAATATGTCCCATGTTGTCTTGGCTGTTGTCATTCATTGGGTTGGTAAGCCGTCAAATAAGTGACATTACCTTAAGTCTGGTCTAAATCCCAAGCAAACAAACCAAGTGTGGGTTATTCATGTAAGCTTCCTGTGTCCTAGAGCTCTCTGAGCTTTAAAGGATGAGAAGCTAATTCATTGTGGCCTGATATTTTGTGCTCTAGCTGTGCGTGGCCTTTGACATTGAGGGTGCTTTACTTCGTCCATTCAGCATTAGCCTGATAAACGAGTGAAATAACCCTGCAGGTAACATGCATAAAAGTCTATCTATCTTCGTTTTAATATTTTTGGCTATCAGTAAAAAGCCCAAACAAGCATACAAAAAGAGCGCCAGCATCGATTAGGGTGGTTTTTAACGAGGTATACATTGTCGTCATATTTATAGTGAAATACCCTCTAGGAAATGCATACAATGGAATAAATCAATACATTCCATATCCTTTGTTGATCAGATGGCTGCCACTCACCTGACCTTACTGGCAGAATGGAGGAGAAGAGGTCAAGAAGGCCAGGGAGAGGCCAGGAGGGTACTGGCAGAAATGCTCACACCTTCAGGTAAGTCCAGGTCTTCATAGAATGTTAAACAGGTAAAGGCCGGTTGATCCCCTCCTTTGATTTAAGGTACAGAGAAACGAATCTGTGTGTCTGCCATACAGTTGTCTGAGAGAAGCTGTCTATGGATAAACTGTACATTCAGTAGATCGTTAGTGTTTTTCTTTGTTTTTTTCTTTGTTTGGTGCAGGGATTGTGGTAGGAGCTACCTGTGTCCTGGTGCTCTTTGAGCTAACAGGTATCAGGAAGACGATTTCTTGTGGTGTCCTGGTGTTTTGTCCTGTAAATGAATTGTAGTGATGTCAGTGTCACTTAGGGTGGTTTCCTTCACCGAATGGGCTGGTATGCTGTCATATATGAGTAAGATAACCTTAAGTATGGCGTAGAACATAAATTAAACAAACAAACAAACAAATCTTAATTTTCTGTGGGGTTGTTGACAGGAGCTACCTGTACCCTGGTTTGTTTGTTTGTTTGTTTGATTGGTGTTTAACGTCGTACTTGAAGGTTTTTCATTTATATGATGACGGATTCTCCACTTCTTAATCTGCTCTACTCAATACGGCGGAAAACTGGGAGGAAACCTCGTAAAAACCGCCCCCGCGATTGCCGAAGTCACCTCGTGTGACTCCCTTATATACCTCAGGTCAAATGGGAGACTCGAACCTGGCGGTACATCGAAGGAGGATCTGCTGTCAGACGCGCTAACAACTGAGCCACGACGCAGGCCACCTGTACCCTGGTGCTCTTTGGGCTACATTTCAAGAGCACCAGTAAGATGATTTGATGTGGCGTCTTCCTTTGTCCTGTCCTTGTCCCGGGGCTAAGTGTCAGTGTCGTTGAGGGTGGTTTCCATCACCCATTGGGCTGGCATGATATGAATGCTTGAAATAATCCTTAGCCAGATTACTTTCAATTCCTTTTCATTTGGTGTTGACTAAGTGTACAATGAAATTTATTCAATGAGAGTTATCCTTAAAATAATACTGTTCATGTTCACTTTGTTAACGGCAAATAACAGCACATGGTATTGAAATACGCGTTTTTTAAATGCACGTATAGTCATTTGGTCTAATTGTAGAATTGGTCCGTCACCTGAAACTAACATTTTAGATTAGGTTTAGAAGTTAGTGTAATATTTAGGGTAAGCTTTAGCTAAGAGTTAAGTTATGTGTTTGGTTTAGAATTAGGAATAGGGTTAGCTTTGGAGTTGGGTTGGGATTAGAAATAGGGAAAGGTTTTAGCTTCAGGGGCCATTTTGAGAGGTGACAGACTGATTGTACAATTTTTCCAGTTATTTAAATAAAATCAGATTATACAATTTTGATTTATACAATTTTAGGTCTAAAAAATCTGTCTTGTAAATGTTGGTTGTATTTTCAGCTTTTATTTTGTATTGCAGGAGGGTCTAGGCCAAATTGTTATAATTTCATATCCATGGTAACGGGACGAAGTCTCAGTTTGATTGGATCTGTAAATGATCAGATGAGGCGCACTGGAGGAAACAGACAACCACCAGTACACGGAATGAAAAAGTTCTGGCTCAAAAATCGCAAGAGTCGAGGAAAGGCTTCGATACAAGGTATGGAATATGGTGAATTTAGGAATTATCTATAAGGTGTGCTTTTGTACTTGCTTTTGTACTTGCTATTAAAGGAAGAGAAAGATTATCTTTAACCCATACCTATATCCAGAGAATGTGGACAACAAGGAAAAATACTGTAGCGGTATAGTTTATTTCAATCAGAGCACCATAACTTTACAACATCTAGTCGAAAGTGTAAGATTAACAACTTATGAAGTCCGACATGTTTAGCTCGGTGGAAACAGCAATACGTGTCAGAGGTACCAAACTCTCTAGTGCTAGACCTCTGTTGTGCTTCACACTGTATCTTTGTAAAGCCAATGGCAGGTACAAATCTACCTTTGTTAGTTTTCAAATTGTGTATGTCCGTGACGATTTTTATTGGTCACAATACCCTAAAAAGTGCATAAAGGATCCGTATAGCAACCATGCTGTACATTTGAAGATTGGGCTAAAGTGATGTCAGGCTGGAGACGGAAGCTATCCGCAGCCTTTGATAAAGTTGTATTTTGATTGGCTAAAAGTATGCTGGGGTTAATGTTGACAATCAAACAGGCAATTGGTTTGCAATGCTAAATGGTTATTTACATAAATAGTGAAAACAACTTCAACGTTACTACATGTATTTTATATGTGGAGTGTTATGCTCTGTTAAAAAAATAGAACGAGGCAATGTAGAATAATGAAAACTTGTGGATAACTTAATGCTATGGCTCAAATAGAGCTGTAGTGTTGCACCAATGAAAAAATACTGAAACAGAAGTTGGAGACAAAAACACTTCTTTTTAAAGACCTGGACTATTTTATTTCTATTTATCAGTGATTACCGTAAATCACCTATAATTTCAACCACATATCAGTGTCATCTTTTTGTAAGTTGTGAAAGTATTAAGGCATGTAAACAAACTAATTTATGTGTCTGTAAAATCCTGAATCTCCTGAACAGGTACATTGTCATCTGACTGCCATCTATTATTTGAGAGTCATTAACATAGCTTCCAAAGTTGTAATTTTATGGTTGAAATTTAGATGATGTAGGGCTACTACATGGAGCTCTGCTTAAGGACGCTGTTTGGAGCGTACATTCATGCTGTCATACTTAGCACTGGAGGAACATCTTTTCCAACAGGGTTAATACTTTAGGTGACTTCACTTTATTTGGTTGTGTCACTACTTCATGTTAGAATAGATTGCAAACAAGTGAATTACCCTTTAGTGCAGAGCTAAATTAAATCAATCATTAGTTTGTTGAAACTTGACTAATGAGTAGTATGTTTCCAGATTGTATTCATGCTGTCATACTTAGCACTGGACGAACACTATTCTTTCCAATAAAAACACAAGGCTACTGTTGGAATAAAGCGTCGTCATATAAGTGAAATACCTTTAGCACCCTTTAATCAGTAAACGTTGCACATGAGAGAATATTAGGTTGCATGTAAAACATAACTTGTACATGTATACTACATTCCGTCGAAGGGAATTATCCCATTTGGCTAATAACATCTTATTTTCAAAGTGTCTTCGTCGTAGATTAATTTGATCGGAATAGCCAGACTAATATTTACCAATGCAAACTTTTTTGTTTTTGAACCAGAAATGCAAACCAGGGACTCGACCATGAATCAAGAAAGCAGAGAGTCCAATGTGATTCCGTTGACGTCAAACGATGGACAGTTAACATCCTCGAAGGGAAATAACGAGTCGACAGCTGTAAGATTGATGTTACACTTATCCTTCATTAGGCTCCAGTTGTCTGACTTTATTTTGTGTGGATTACAACTATGGAACTGCAACGTCTCTATCTTATTCCATAGATTTTTTGCCTTTTATTTATACTCAAATTCTAAATGATCTTTCTCAAATTAATTTAGGTTGAATGGTTTATAACAAAATATTTGTGCTGTATAAAAACATATTCTCAAGAACTACTACATAGGTGGTTGGGAGGGAGCTTTCTGTGCCCAGGGTCGTTTGGGGTGGTCTCCATCACCCATTAGGCAGACAAGAGGGAAATAACCTTAAGTATGGTTTAAAACCCCAATCAAACAAACATAAAATCTGACGGCACTAGTGTGAATCTGACCGATGACCATCCCTATACTGGCTGTAGATATACTAGGCAAAATACTGTGGTTAGTTCGCTTGCAGTAGTTTTTAGTCATTTTTCTGCCAGACAGGGACCATGCAATATCACCATATACATGTAAGTGAAATAATCTTTAGTATGAAGTTAAAATCACAATTAAAAACACAATTAAAATCATTACATGTAACTTGGATATTTAACCTTGGGACCAATTGCTGAAAGCAGTATTAAAATGAGCCCTGGATTAGATTACGTCAAACCATCTTTAAGGCCTATATATTATCCCTCTATAAATGATTTAATATGGCATTATCAGCTAATATTGCATTAAAAAACGCACCCCTGCTAAGTACATAGCTCTCATAGCAAAATAGCACATACATAGCATATGAAATAATTTTGTGAACTTTCTGAACTGTTCAATATGCTATTTTTTGTCTGCAGGAGCAATTTGCTATGCAGAGGCAACAATTATTTCAGCTGCAACAACAGTTAGCTGAACAGCAGGCACAGATTCAACATCACCAACAAATTGTACAACAACAACTTCAGCAACAGTTTGTTTTACACCATTTCACAGAGAACGGGACAACCTCTCAGGTCAGTTTTTAACCCACATTTACATTTCATTGGCTGTTGCTCCCATGTTAGTCTCAGTGGTCTGCTTTGAATGTACATGTATGGCTATGCATACGTGTAAGTAGGAAAATTGAAGGTAATTTAGCTCCACATTAGATTTTCTTATGTTTAAGCAAAGCAGCTATCAAAGAAATAAACATTTCTACTATACTTTAACAAAAAAAACCTTTGATTTAATTAAGCACTTTGTTTAACTTACCATTAATTGTCTCAACAAATCTAGTTTAATCATGTTTCATATGTTCGGTTTTAGATTGTGAAGGGTGGTAATCACATTTTTGGGAGCGGAGACAATGGACAGCAGCAGTTTTTGATTTCGACCAATCAACAACCAGCCATAGCAGATACCAATCAGAGAACGTCTTTTCTTCAAATCCATCCTGTAATTCAGAATACTAACGCAACATTTACACCTCTCCAGACGATACCATCATCCCAGATTGCGACACAACAACAGTTGACATCACCTGTATTATTTCAGACACAGAACATATCCCTGATCCAATCTCCAACTCAAATACAAGGCACAGGTTTGTCATTCGGTGGAGCGCCGTTGTCACCTGCTGTGAACTCGCAAGGTGTAACTCAGCTAACGCCAGAGGGACTGCAAACATCAGCAGCAGCAGCACATATAACATCGCACACGATTCTTCACAATGAAATGTCTCCACAAACATTTCAAACACAAGTTTCAAATCAAGCTGCAGCATTTCAAGCACAAAACCTTTATCAAGGTCATTTCCCAGAACATGGTGCAGTTCAACAGGTACATCAGCCACAAGCTCCACTAAAAGTGATGTCCCAGGCCAGACCCCCTTTTCACTCTCACAGTGTTTCTCATGCTGCATTTGAGGCGTACAACACACACCACAGAAACATTCAAACCATGGGACATCTTGCAACAAAGGGCCAACAAAGCACGGCCATGGAAACTGGACATGCTTCACTACTGATGCATTCTGTGCCATCCTCGCTATTGCAAAAGCAAACAGCAGCCCCAGTTTTGAACCCAGCTACAACAACAACTCCGAGGGTGTTTGTGCCAGCCCAAACTTTAGAGCAGCAGCCCAACCAAGAAGTAGACAATCTCAAAACTGCTTTCTCTGCAAAAACTTCTTCAGAGCATACAATGGCGTTGGCCGCCCCACAGCTGCATGGATCAGTTCAAGCAACAGGAGCTAAAGTTCAATTTACCCCTGAAGTCCGACAAAGAACCGCATCTGAAAAGGAGACTGAGGACCCACTGCAGCACAGAGTTTCTCGAGAATCGTCTGGACAGTTAACAAAAGAACCCAATCTACCAATTCATGTTGTTGTCAGACTTCCGGTACAGAGTGATTCTTTGTCAAAGGCAATTTCGTATCAACCTGTTAGAAGTTCTACATTGGGACTATCCACAAACACCCAGTCGTTGCCACAAGTTACATCACAATCAAGTTCTACTCAAGTTTTGAACCAAACTGGATCAGGATCCAGCGAACTTGCCAAAGCCTCTTTTCCAGTATCTGACATAAATCCAAATCTAATAATTGCCGAATCAGAGACAAGTCCTGTGTCGATTTGTGCACAACCATTACAGAGTGGAAACTCAGCTTCTAATCTGCGGAGTGTTGTCAGTTCGTGTCAAAGTCTAACGGCCCAGACTAATGACGTTGAAGCAAAGGAAACAGAGGGTGATCATAATTATTCTGTCAGACCTCTCGGTTTGATATATTCCGGATCTGTCCCAATGTTAACTGAGTCTTTGCCTTCAGGAAATGTTATAACCCAGTCATCGGGTAACCATTCAGCTCAGGCATCAGGAAATGTATTAGCTCATCAGGTATCAGGATATGTATTAGCTCATCAGGTATCAGGAAATGTATTAGCCCAGAAATCAGGAAATGTATTAGCTCAGACATCAGGAAATGTATTAGCTCAGACATCAGGAAATGTATTAGCTGAGGCATCAGGAAATGTATTACCTCAGTCATCAGGAAATGTATTAGCTCAGACATCAGGAAATGTATTAGCTCAGTCATCAGGAAACATATTAGCTCAGTCATCAGGAAATGTATTAGCTCAGTCATCAGGAAACATATTAGCTCAGTCATCAGGAAATGTATTAGCTCAGGTATCAGGAAATGTATTAGCTCAGGGATCTGGTAGCAATCCAGCTCAGTCTAGCAACATTCTAGCCTCCCAATCAGCTAGCATTTTAGCCCAGTCATCATCCAACACATTAGCTCAGCCTTCAGCTAGCATTTTAGCACAATTGTCAAGTAGCAATCAATCTACGATAGTCCCACTTTCTCTATCAACTTCAGCCGGTCTGAATGTTGCCCTTTTTCAAATACCCACAACCCAAGGAATTCAGACTTTCCTTCAACCAGTACCCAACACAACCTCTGACCAGGTTTATTCCAAAGATAAAGATCATTCTAAATCATTGACGGAGACACCACAAACTAACTTACTTTCACCTGTGACTGACAGGAACTCTACCACTTTGGTAGGTCAACAGGAAACCATCTTGCCTACAAATGTTGTTGGAACATCTAACATGCAAGCGGCCTTGCAGTACATCATTGGTGTAGTCAATAACAACCCTGCTGTACATGAGATGCACCAGGTACCCAATTCCACAGACCAAAGTGTGTCAATTTCACCATCTGCACCAGAAACAGAAGTTGTTTCATCTCTGGGCAGACCACAACCTGATTCCTCCTCCTGAGTCCTGAGAAAGCAGAATTAGGTCAGATTTTACGGAGTGCCCAAATTAAAGATTCCTATCTGGAAACTTGTAAAATGTTTTGTTCATTACTAGAAATTGAAGTCAAATAAGTGTTAAACTAGTATAACAGTGGTGGGATGTAAAATTGAATTTAAGTGACCGGAATTTGTGACCCCTTAGCCAAAAGGCATCAAAGAAATTACATTAATATATACTGTACAATGTATATACATATATGGCGCTAACACATGTTTATAAATAAACTTGATTCTCAGAAGTATTAAGCCCTTTCTTTTATCCATAACCATGAAAAGATGTAGCCTAACAGGTAAAAATAATACTGAAGCAAACATGAAAACATAAACCTCAATTTATTATTATCCTACTAAATCCTTAATATTATCACCATGTTGACTTTTAGTCGACTGTAGATTTTCCGCATGGACTATTCTATTATTGAACAATAATGGACCCCATAGAACAAAAAATGTGTTCACTATTAATAAGGTTTGTTTAGGGAATGAAGTTTTGTGGAGGTAAGAAAGTCCATGTTCATATTTGGAAACCCAATAACTGACTATTTTAAGGGACCAATACGCTTATTTTGTTTTTGTTTGATTGGTGTTTAACGTCGTACTCAAGACTCTTTTTACCTATATGACGACTTAATATTAATTATCAATTTTCTGTGCCGTGTATAGTGGAAAACCGGGAAGAAACTTCGTAAAAACCACCCCACAAACTCTGCAGCCGCCAAAAAACTTCCCTTATGTACCTAAGGTTCACAGGGGGGATCGAACCTATTCCGGGTACAGTGAAGGGGGCTCCATAGCCCCATGCTCAACGAAGGAGCCGCCCCTATTTGGTTTTTGAGCCACATTAAAGGAGTGGGTGCTTCTATGTCCTGGTGCTCTGTGAGCTAAGGGGCATCAGGCAGCCAATTCCTTGTGTTGCCCTGTATTTTGTATTGTTGTGTTGCCAACGTTGTTTTTGGTGGATTCCTTCACCGAATGGACTGGCATGCGTTTATGAGTGAAATAACCTTAAGCACAACATAAAACCACAAACAAACAGCATAGGAGGCTCACAATCAACTAAAATAACTTGAAAGAGTAATATTAAAGTTCATTTATTCAACATTGGAATTTTGGAAGGATACTCCCAGAAAAATCATGGGAACTACACCAAATAAATAAACGCTTAGAAAACAAAGCCTTTTCCCTTGATTTAAGACTATTGAGAATACCATAGCCATTTTGTGTTTACAAAACAAAACAATCATTTGCAGACAGACTGCATTCCACATGTACCTGTCCTGTTCTACAGCAAATTATTTTGGTAATGGGAGATAACATTACTTCTAAGTTAGAGACTACAACAAATGTTGTCAGCCGTTGTAAATTACTCACAGGTACATGTAGCGTTTAATTGCAAAAATTTGTAGGAGACAAAACAAGAAATTGCATTCTATTTAAACATAATTAAAACTTGCAGCCAAACAATTCTGTACTATTGTGCAAAAGCTTCTGGCGGTTAAAACGCCTGAAAACTTTACCCCATAGCATTACCAATACACCAAATCATCTTAAATTTTGACCATAAAATGACAACTTTGGAAGGTATGATAAGGACTTTGAAATAATATCTGGGAGTCAGATAACAATGTTGCAGTTGAGTGGAATCAAGTTTTACAGCAAACATAAATTTGTTTGTTTACATGCTATAATACTTCCACACCTTAGAGTTGAATTTAAATGTTATTTACAGTATACAATAGGACAAGAAAAAATGTCAAGAATATAATTTATTACCTTATGAAAAGAAAATTCAGATTTTCTTAAATGGTGAAAAATGGAATAAGATAATGAATATGGTGGCATATCACTTTCAGCAACAACAGAAAAGGCTTTGAAGTGTAGAATTAAGTTTAAAGAATGTTTAATAATCTTACAAACAAAACTCACCAAAGTAAAGGAGGAATTGACATATTCTTAATTACTAGAAAGGGAAAACCTCAAGAATGAGGTATATCCTGTTAACGTTTAGTGTTTTCTTTTCACAAACCTAGCATGCTTTGTTTTTCCATTTAATTCCAGATGAGGCTTAAGTTTTGCTATAGACTATCTAAAATTAAAGCTTTTTAGAAAAACGTCATGCTCATTGACATAGAGAGAATTAATGGTAATGATGATAGTGTTAAGGGTTTTTTTTGTTCGTGGAAGAGACAAAAGTTTTTAAAATCTGCCCCTGAATCCACCACGGCCACGAAATCCACCTCTGTTTCCACGAAAACCACCCCCAAATCCTCTTCCTCCCTCAAAGCCCCCACGAAATCCACCTCGCCCACCGCGGAATCCACCCCGATCAAATCCACCCCGATGTGAAAAGCGAGCAGACTTGTGTGGCGGACCTCCCATGTAGGAGCTGAAAGAGAAGATCAATTATCAGTTGACATTGCTTGGTTGTCATGGCAACCATTCAATTTATATATCCAATCCAATGGTATTTCAGCTACTCTGTGTCGTGAACAACTTTACAATTTTAATATTTAAATGAAACCATTTAAAGACCCAAAAATAATTTAAATTTTATTTTGAAAAAAAACGTTTACACAATAATGGTGATGCCAGTGGCTAAAAGGGGATATTAGTCAACTAGCATGAGATCATTGTACATGTAGGTGGTACTGCCAGATATACGAGCAACAGAGTTATCTCTCTTTTTAACAACTGAGGAATGCTGTTACTGAAGTCTAAAGGTACACCATCATACTGTCGCTAGTATTAAAGATAAGCTTTCACATTTAACAGCCTGTCTGACCTTCTAAAAATGTGTTTGTTTGTTTGTTTGATTGGTGTTTAATGTTGTACTCAAAGGTATTTCATTTATATGACGACAGATTCTCCACTCTACTCAATACGGCGGAAAACCGGGAGGAAACCTCGTAAAAACTGCCCCCGCGATTGCCGAAGTCACCTCGTGCGACTCCCTCATATACCTCAGGTCCACTGGGAGACTTGAACCCATGCGGTACATCGAAGAAGGATCTGCAGTCAGACGCGCTAACCACTGAACCACGGCGCGGGCCCCTAAAAATGTGTACTTTTTTAAAAGATAACACATTTGATGAATTTTACAGGACAAATATTAAAGTTATTGAGTGTGTCCTGAAACATATACTGGTATATATATATAAATATATTTGGAGGACTACAATGACAGTTGTTTGGTTCCTCTTTTATGCCATACTTGAGGTTATTTCACTCGTATGCAGGTGTGCCAGCCCAATGGATGAAGGAAACCACCCTAACTCACACAGTTGACATCACAGCAAATCGGCTTCCTAATGCCCCTTAGCTTAGAGAGTGTCTGGACACTTGAGGCTTCCAGCCTAACACCCACCAATAAGATAAAGCTTTCGCTCACCGATCACTGCTGGAATCTTCCCTGACAATGTCAAAGTTCCCGGCACTTGGTTTGGACATGTTCCTCACCACACTCAACAGACCCTCTTCCTGGGGACCAGGGCTCTTCACAATCTCAGGATCCTTAGTGGCCCGTACCAATAGGGCCTCCAGGGCAGGGCGCAGTGCCACCACTTTGGATGCCACTGGAAATGGCATTTTAAAATTTATCCTGGGAAAATAAAGTGAATAGTTTTCATCCGTCTAAAAATCTGTCTTTACAATAAATCATTGAATGATTTCCACAATACAGGTGTGTTTGTCAGGTGAGTGTTTATACATTTTACCTTACTTATCATCTGACATGGTTGTCTCAAAAAAAGAGGGTGTAATTAACCTCAATGTCACTGGCAACAAACATACAAGTATAAAGTTACGTTTCCATTTTTTTCCATTACGGCTAATTCTGTTTTCCGTATGCAGAGACTGGAAGTGCAAATGTGGACCACATCCATACCCGTATAAATGTAAACACTCTCTATATATAGAGAGATAATAATGACAGTGCGGAATACTTGACTATGTTTCAGCTCAAGTTGTCTGAGGTCGGACAACTCAAGCTTATACAATGGCGCCTACCCGCACTGTCATTATAATCTATTTATCACATACCTTCAATATTTCATTAAAAAAATCAGCTTTTCGGGGACACTTTCATGCACCTATCGGCTCAAAGGATTACTTAGAACAAAGCGCACACCGCTATTTAAAATAGTGCATCTATAGTAGCCAAACTATGAAAAATGCTGTTTAATTTCCTTATTTATCCAACAAAAAACCTGTCATGACATGTGTTATATAAACGGCTAAAAAAAAAGTCATAATGAATGGAAACGGTAATCTGAATTCAACGAGAACGCAGGGTTTGTTTACATATATTGATAAACGAAGGTATGCCCTGTCGGCGTTATTCTGCACCCTTTCGCCTTTGTTTGTTTTTCTGCCATACAGTCATCGAGAGTCCCCTGTAGAGGGCGCTGGCAGCAATGTAAACAAAGCATTGGAAATAGTAAAAGTTTCAGAGGATGTAGATATGGAAAAATATCCGATGGCTCTGTATCAAGCGGGTCTGCATATGATAATAACAGTTATCGTAATTTTCCCCATACCCGTGTCCGTACAAATGGAAAAGTAGCCATGGTGCGTAGTAGAATGGGTGATGGAAATAGCCCAAAGATACAGTGCAGAACAAATACAGACTGAAAACTGGACGCTATAACAAATCAATTTCCTGATGACCCTTAGCTCAGAAAGTATACAGGTGATATGAGCACAGGAAACTCTTGCCAAGGCGAGATTGAGCTCCCAACAAACAAAATTTTTTTATTTTGTATCATTCTTTCACTTTTTTTTAAGTCACAGACAACGCTATTTTAATTGATATGCAAAATCGTTTTTTGCTGGAATGTCAAGAAAAATCCTAAAAATCTAACCTTGCTAGACACAACTCACCATTTATCAACAACGAAGTTGCCAGCCTCCAGAAAGACGGACCTAGAGGCAAACAGTAACATCTGCAGAGGGGTGATCATTGTCATCTGCTTACACGACACGGCATGCGTACGGATCTGTCGAGACAAGAGTGAGATTTTTCATAAAGATCTTGGTTTGACTAATGTTTAACGTCATACTCAAGAGTATTTCCCCTATATGAGGACTTTATGTTACCAGTGTATTTTAGAAAACGGAGAAGAAGCCACCCCAAGAAATCCCCAGCCACCGGCAAACTTCCCTTAAATACCTTAAGTCCACAGGGCGGATCAAACCTATTGAGGTACAGTGAAGGGGGCTCGGTAGAGCCAACGCTCAACAACAGAGCCAGGGCGCGGCCTCATAAAGAAAACCAAGATTGATTGATTGATTGGTGTTTAACGCTGTGCTCAAGGGTATTTCACTTATATGACGGCGGTGTATTCCAACAGAAGACAGCAACTCTTAACACAACCATAAAAGGTGTAGTCACTTTAGTGTTTTTGCCCTTTAATAGTCAGAGGGCGGTAACAAACTACATACAGCATACACCATTAGAACTCTGCAACCTCATGTTGGATATAAGTGAAATAATCTTGAGTACACCAAGTCACACAAAACTCATTGGATCTCTGCTTGACATTCATGTCATCAAATCTGCACTCAACAAACAACAACCCAACTGGCAGATCGGCTTGACATATCGCCATCTCTTCACTCCAACGCACACATGTGGAAGCTCGGCTTGACACTCATGTTGCCAGCTCGTCATCTACACTAAACTCATATTTCAATATACTTGCAGCATAACAGTTACTTATATGCCAAGCACCTTATGCTCAGCATTCTATTAATGGCATTGTACCAAAACAAAGCATGGTATACACAAGGCACTCATGCAGCAACACAACACAGAATGCAGCATACACTTCAGCTTTCTCGAGATAAGACATGTTAAGTACTGTAGCCAAATGTAGCGGTGTTTTCATATTCTAATATTGTAATGTCCTCAACATAAAATGACATTTGTTTACACTTATGTTCTATACCAGTTTCAGATTTTCTATTTCTTGTGAACATTGGCAGTATGTCTGCTCTTTTTGCCAAATTAAAGTTTATATTTCAATATATGTGTTGTGTGTTCATAAATAGTGGGTTAAAATGTAACCATAAGGAAGTCCTACTGCCTATTGGGTTTCATCTAACTACGGGCCACAGACCTTCTCTCCAAAGATGAAGAACGGTGAAGCGAATTTGACATCCTGGTTAGAGCAGTTCACAGATGATTTATGGACCAGTCCTGCCTTACTTTCTGTGGTCAATACCTTCCTCTTCTCTTTGTGGTAACAAACGTTGGGGTAAAGACCCAAGCCCAGCAAAGATATCACCTGAAACAAATACAATACACTCTTGCTCTACTTCAATGATTTATATTTCATTGGCCTTTAAAGCATATTGAAGGCTTCTTTAATATAAAGTTTGTTTGTTGATTGGAGTTGTTGGGAACTTGGGATTATCCATACGGATATTTCCCTCATATGACAGCATGCCAGCCCAATGGGTGAAGAAAAATACCCTAGACAACAAACGATTGATTGATTGATTGATTGGTGTTTAACGCCTTGCTCAAGGGTATTTCATTAATATGACGGCGCTGTATTCCAACAACAGACAGCGACTCTTAACACAACCATAAAATGTGTAGTAACTAGAGTTTTTGCTGTTGGAAAGATAATGTTCCTCCAATGCTAAGTATGGCAGCATGAATATAACTGGAAATATACTGCCCTTTAATAGCCAGATGGCGGTAACAAACAAACCACATGACACTTATTTACAGTACAAGAAACAGGACACCATAACAATCCATTTCCTGGTGCTTGTTCGCTCAGACATCCCCAGGGCAGAGGAAGTTCACACCCAACCACCTGCTATATGAAGAATTTTCCAGTACTAATGACAAAAAAATCCAGGCAAATGGCAGAAAAAACCTTCTGACTATAGCCAGTTACTGACAGACATCTTTACCACCTTATATTTTTGTGTACAGTAAATTGATCAGAGAGAACTGGATAGATTGGTGTTTTAAGCCACGCTGAAGTTTATGGTTATAAATGGGTTTCCTGATGCCCCTTAGATAAGAGAGAATTAGGGCTCTTGAGACTCCTGCCCAACCATCGCTGTGGCAGTCAATTTTGTCAGGTCAAGTCAAATTTGTAAAGAACTATTCCCCTGGGTCCGGTAGCTCAAAGCAGTGTTAGCCACTAATACAATATTAAATCACTAATATATAGCAGTATCAGAGGTAGGCCGTCAACATGGCATGACTTCATCTACTCTAGGATTAAATTTAATACCGCTTTGAGCAACCAGCCCAAGATTACAAATTACAAAGATTTTTTTTATAAATTATGCCTCAAAGGGTGGGTAGCATGGCCTTATACATGAAGTTGGACATCAAGACAGTTAAAGTTACTGTTACTTTTCAAAGCCAAATAAAGCTGGTAAAACAAATTAGTCCCAAAAAAGTTTATTTATTTGTTTCATTAGTATTGTAAGGCGTGCTTGAGGACATTTCACTCATATTACGGCGTGCCACCCCAATGGGTGACGAAAACAGACACCACAGAAAGCAAGATTGTTTATTTTCAAGAGAAAAAACAGGTCATCACAAAAACTCTGCCTCTTAGCTCAGAGAGTGCACAATCCTCCTGCACCCAAAAAATAAATTCCATTTAGAGCAGCAATGAGTGAACATGATACAGTTTTGATCCACTGTTCAAATCTCTCAAAGCCAAATACAATTGACAAGCCACTCAATGAGTTTCAAAAAGTAACTTACTTCTGCGCATCTTAATGCGAAAAAAGATGGAAAAAATTAACACTTTTCTACTCCAAAACACTGTGAAAGTCTAAATAAATTTTATTAAACACCCAATACTATCAGCAAACAGAAACTGAATTTATGCGGCAAAAGATGAAAACTGTGACATTATACTCCTTTGACTCTTGAAACTTGTCAAACCAAATCAAACTGACTGGTCTCCCAGAGAGTTAAAAAAAACCCTTAATTTTGAGCACCTTGATATGAAAAAAGATGAAGCATATCTTAGGCAAATTCATGTCGGCAGACACTCAATGGGCTTTAGAGTGAATCTTTTATTGAGACTGTTAATGATAACAAAAATAACAAACCACTCATAAAGCTTGTCTTAGGCTTAACCAAGTTGGGTGGATGAACATGAACCCAAGTTTAGTCTGGATTAAGCTGAAAATTATCAGAAAATGAAACATTCTAAATCTCAATCTACTCATAATTCTAAATCTGGCATAACTATTAAAGCCTGGCCATAAGCTGTGTTTATAAGACTCGGTATACTCACCACATCAAGTTTGCTGTCTGGTCCGGTGAAGTTAAAACCTTCAGGGTTAAAACACTCCTCTGGGAAGCCTACATTTATCAGGATGTCCCTCAACTGACTCTGAAATGACATTGTCAGAATTATGTTGCTGATGTATGGTGAAAAACCGAGAAGAAACCTCATAAAAACATGCTGTGATCTCAGCAACCAAAAAACTTCCCTTATGGTAGACAAGGAATTGGAAACTATACAGAGTACATCAGATATCAGTCCAACAATCAACCAACTGAGTCACAACGCGGATTAACATACTTTGATTGATTGGGATT
>JAVFBZ010135435.1:0-13767 GCA_032466195.1 Katharina tunicata
GATTATGTAGCAAAAAGGCTTATACATGTTTTTGACCGAAGCCAACTAAAACTTCTAGTTGTTTTCCAGTATAAAATATTTATTGATTTATTTGCAACCTGTAGGACATTAATTCCTTAAATTAACAACACCTCTTAGCCAAGGTTAGTTGGAAATGTTAGCTGGGCTCACCAATAAGTTTTCTGGTTGTTTTCCAGTAGCCGAGAGGTGGCTTGCTCCACTCTGATGAACCAGCTCGGTACAGCTTTATAAATTAGTGGAGTGTCAGACCTAAGGGAGAAACACATTAATAGGATTATGTTACAATGTAAATATTGATTGATTGATTGATTGATTGGCATTTGATGCCTTACTTCAGTTTATTTCCCTCATTTCCCAGCCCAAATTTGTTTGTTTGGCGTTTTATGCCATACTAAAAATTATTTCACTCATATGCTGGAAATACAGCCAGCCCTAAGTCGAAGGAAATCACCCTAAAGGACACTTGCAACACATAAAACACCACAGGGCATTTACAGGACACCACAACAAATTGGTTTCTTGAGGGCCATTTACTCAGAGAGCACCAGGGCACAGGAAACTCTCACCCAACCACCTGCTTTAAAAAGGGAAGAAACTTTCAACCCATATAGATTTGTTTGTTTGTTTTAGGTTTTCAACGCACTCAAGGTTATTTCACTTCTATGACACCGTGCCAGTCTGACCGGTGAAGGAAACCACACTAAGCGATGCTGACAACATGCAAGACAGGACAGGACAATAACATTAACAAAACAGGACACCACAACAAGGCGGCAACAAACAAAAAAAAAACCCGTCATATTCCCCATTTACCGCATACGATTGATTATACCACGCATCTGACCATTTTTTACAATTTCTTTTTACATATAACCCGCGGGGTATTTCCTTGAAAATATGGTAATATCCTACCTCCAGCAGAAGGGGTAACTATGTTTGGTGGTTCCTTGGTGAACTAAACGACCCCTCTCCTTCAACAGTTTCATAATGTGCTTGTCAGCGTCCTGTTAAATAAATGTACCAATATATAAAATAGGTAAGGATTGTGTCAGATTACATAGATGCTAACAAATAAAATGTTATGTTATCAAGCAGGATCACTCACTCTAAATTGTTCTTGATTTAATTCTTGAAAATTTTATTTTTATCAGTTAGAACACGGAGATGTGACCATTTGAATATTTAGTGATACTGATAATATGCAGTGAATAACATACTGAGAGGAATGTAACATATTCAAATTTTTTATTTCATTTGTGGTTAATGCCTTACTGAGAAGAAATCTTGTAAACCACTCTGCTGATTTCCCTAATATCCCTATTGTCGACACGGGGGATTCGAACCTATACTGAGTACCGTGAAAGGGACACAGCAGTCCAACGCTCAACCTACTGAGCCATGCGCGGCTACAATAAAACATATACTGGAACATGAAAAATGAGTCATAAATCTGACCTTAACATAGAGTCCTTTGAAATCTGTGACCTCCTCGGTAAATTTCCCACTGGCATCCACTGGACATATCATCTGCATGTCTTTAGTAATGATACCATTGTTCAAACAAACACGGTTGTCATCCTGAAAGACAGAAATACAAAATGATTTATTTACTGGATTGGCGTATAAACATTTTAAAGTATAATTTTATGTTTGCCTAGTTATCACAGTAGCCCAGGTGTATTTTTGAGAAAGTAGTCTAAAAAAAAATTAGAAGTTTACACCGATAATAAACTTTACATTGAAGTCAACATAACCGTATGTCCGAATAAAATTAATTAACGCTTCTAATGAACCTCAAACATCCAGTAAGTTTTACATGTATAATTGACTGATTGGTGTTTAACGCCGTGCTCAAGGGTATTTCACTAATCAACGGCGGTGTATTCCAACAGAAGACAAGAGTCTAACACAACCAAAAACTGTGAATTCACTAAAGTGTTATCGTTTTTCGAAAGATAAAGTTCCTCCAGTGCTAAGTATGACAGTTTGAATATAATCTGGAAACATAATGCTCTTAGCCCGAGGGCTTTACATGTATGAGTTCAGGATAACCCATCCTACCTCTCCAAAGTAAGGTGCCTGATGTACAACTCCAGTACCACTCTCCGATGTGACGTAAGAGTCAACTAAAATCTGGAAGGCTCCCCTTGACTTCATCTGTAACAAAACAATGGAGTGATCATTTAACCCAAGGCATTAGTCAGCACATTTCTGAAATTTTCTAGAAGGCACCACATAACAGATAATGGATGATAAATGCTAAATTCATAAGGGAATTTATCTTATAAACATCTTATATACTGTGATAAACCTATACCACAAAGGTCGATAATGACCTTTACCCTATGAAGCTGAAATTTAAACTTGTTCAAGACATTTTTAAATATGCGTAGTTATTTTGATGAAAACCAGTCCAAGGACAAAGTCGCTAGAGAGATAACAAACTTTTTGTAAAAACAGCTATAATGACCTTGACCTTGACCCTCAAATTCAAACATCCAAGACAAACATTTTCAGAATAGGCATGTGTGGTAAGAGCAAGTAAGATTTTATCTTGATTTATGGCAATAGACAATATAAGAACGAATCAACTTACATGAACAAAGTAATCAAATAATGGCTTATACTTCTTGCCTTTCAACTCGATCCCTTTGAATCTGGAAAAACAGAGGCAGGCATGTAACGAATGTATAAAGAACAGAAACAAAAATTAAGGTTTCTCATTCAATATTAATAGCATCATTATTAGATAGCATACAGATACATGTATTTCTAGTTTCTTTATTAAATTAAACCAATTATTTATGATCATTTAATTTTTAGAAAATTAGAAACTTTTCCATCTGTGTATGAATGTTAACTATTTTTATTGCCAAAAAAGATTTCATTGATTGAATATTATTTATTGGTGTTTATTAAACATTCCAGGGTACTTCACTTATTTGACTTTGAGTCTATGTTGTATGGTGGAAAAGTCTGGAAAAACTCATAAAAACGAGCCTGCAATCTCCGTCGCCACCCAAAAACTTCCCTTTTATTCTTAAGCTTGACACAGGGCACATAAAAGCCCAGAAAACTTCCCTTTACACTTAAGCTTGACACAAGGCACATAAAAGCCCAGAAAACTTCCCTTTACACTTAAGCTTGACACAAGGCACATAAAAGGCCAGAAAACTTCCCTTTACGGCACGTAAAGGAAATGAAAATATAAGTATTTTAAGAAATTAAATTTGTTTGATGACCAGGCACTTTTGGGATATCTTAAATTGAATACAACTTCACCTCAACTACCATTGGTCTTCTCGTGCAACTAAGCCAATGCAAGTGCAGTTCATGGCAGCATAATAAGGCAGCTGCCAAACAAATACAGCCAGTATTTAACATTGAAGGAAAAGTTTCACTTACTTTTCAATGACAGAGTATTCTTCAGGATGTTTATAGAGAGCTGTTAATCTGGCCTCCATCATTATATAAATGTTGTTTGTCTCCTTATCTACAGAGAAAGAACAAGAGTAATTCATTCTAAAAAAATCCAAGGTCAACTAAACAGAGACAAAAATGTCATAATATTTTATCATAATGATGAATACATTTCCGGCATGAAAACATTTTTGTTTAGTTTTGTAGACAGGTGGAAACTATAGCCGAGAAATGAGCAACCAGAGCAAAAGACATGCCCCAACAAAACAGGAAATTTGAAGAACTACATACTTTTGTTTAGAATTCCTTTAAAAACGTCACTTAACTTGATATCACAAAAGTTTATCCAGTTATAGTTTTGGAGAAAAAAACCCAACAACTGTTGATATATTTAATTAGTGCAACATTAATTACTACAAAGATAAAAACAAAAAACGTGTTAACAGTAATAAATTGCACTGAAATAAATAGCGATTGAAACAATCCAGACACATTTAATATCAGGAAATACAAATCCGGCAGAGTAATTTATAACGTTTTGCATTTATTGCCAAAATAAGAAAAGTAAAGCCAGACACAATTGGTCATAAGCTGACCTTTGACCTTGACATAGTCCATATCAGGGTTGACACACAGGGCCAGGTTACTGGGCAGTGTCCATGGGGTGGTGGTCCAGGCCAGTACGGACACATCAGAGATCTCCTCCAGTGGGAAACTCACAATCACTGTACAACATTAGAGAAATATCAATGTGTTAATTTAAAAGGGCAACAAACTCAGAGAAATGTTTCAACATGGCAGTGCTTAATTTGTACTAGGAATGCTCGCATGGTGATTGGATGAGCTGATGTGAAGAAGTCACATTGCTTTTCTCAAAGTCTCTGATATAGTGAATCTAGACCTTAATTCTTACCTGCTACTAGAGTTTCTGTAGTCCTCTTAATTATATTACTTATATGAAAGCTATTAATGAAGATCCAGAAAAGATCTCTACACAACTAGTTCTACATGTACATTTGGTAAAAAATATTGTCTAAAAATTTAACTTCATGTATACTTTTTTTTTAACTGATATCAGGCTGATTTGATTGATTGGGGTTTTACGCAGTACTTAAAATTATAACACTTATACGAGGGCGTGCCAACCAAATTGGTGAAGAAAACCACCCTAACCAATGGCGGCAACATATAAAATGTCACAATACGTTTAAAGGACACCGCAACAAAATCGTCTTCCTGATGCCCCTTAGTTCAGAGAGCACCAGGGCTCAGGAAGCTCCCACTCAACCACCCACAACTGATACCAGGTGAACTGTCCATCATCTCCATTGCTATATAGATGTTTAAAGTACTAAAAACAAAATTTTTTTCCTCACTTATGTGTGATCTGGGGATTGGCTTGTTTATGGATAAGTATTCAACAGTAGTGTGACCTCATGATACGAATGCGGTATTCTCTTGGACATGGGTATTGATCGCAGGCAATCAAATTATACATACATAACATTTTCTTACTCTACATTTATAAAAAAATAAATATACATAAAATAACCAATAGTTAAAACCAACCTGCAGGATCTACAACATCCTTATAATTCTGACCAGATTCAAAGTTAGACAATGGAGTGTTACAGGCAGTCGAGTAAGGCATCACCTGTCATTTAAAACAATTAGATTATCTTTAGGTGACAATAAGTGTCAAGTTGACACACGTTCCTGAGTATTCAAATAAAATATGTTGACTGATTGATTGATGGTTAACTCCATGCTCAAGTTTATTTCACTTATATGACGGCGGTGTACGTATTCCAACAGTTTGTTTGTTTGTTTGATTGGTGTTTAACGTCGTACTCAAAGGTATTTCATTTATATGACGACAGATTCTCCACTTCTTTATCTGCTCTACTCAATACGGCGGAAAACCGGGAGGAAACCTCTCCAAAAACCGCCCAATCGATTGCCAAAGTCACCTTGTGTGACTCCTTCGATGTACCGCACGGGTTCAAGTCTCCCAGTGGACCTGAGGTGTATGAGGGATCTGCAGTCAGTCGCGCTAACCACTAAGCCACGGCGCGGGCACTATTCTAACAGTAGACAGTGACTCGAACACAACTAAAAAACAAGAAGTCACTTAAGTGTTATCACTGTTGGAAAGATAATGTTACTCCAGTTGCAAGTATGACAGTATTTATATAATCTGGAAACACACTGCTCTTAGTCAGAGGGCAATAAAGTATGTTATCACAAACATAAATAAAATTATAATAAATTATCTGTTAATTTTGAGCCCTGACATGTTTTAGCCTTCAAATTGTTCTTTTCCCTTGAGAACGACATTAAACGCCAATCATGTATATGAAAGAAAAAAAAAACTAAATGTTTATGATTTTTTTATTTGTTCTATACGTAACTAGGAGAGCCATGGAGTTATCCTAAATAATGACAAAAGCTTATAAAACAGTTTACCTTGAATCCTCTGTAGACCAATCCCTTGTCGTAGAGCTGTTTGAATACCCACCATATACTCTCCATAAACCAGGGATACATGGTCTTATAATCATGTTCAAAATCAATCCAACGCCCTAGGCGATTCACTATGTTCTGATTTTAAAACAAAAAACAGTAAAGAAATATTATTAATATATAATTCAATGTTTGTTTGTGCCATCACAACAAATCAGCTCATTTGCTGCATTTACTGCGAAATTGCAAAAAAGAAAATAACTTTTATAAACATAAGTGTCACTGATATTGATTGATTGGCTGATTGATTGGTGTTTAACGACATGTTGATTGATTGGTAATGTATGCCATACTTAAGGTTATTTCACTCAGCTAAATGGGTGATGGAAACCACCATTAAAAAGATATCAACACAGAAGACAAGACAATATATTAACAGGACGAATACAGGACACCACAACAAACAGCTTCCTGATGCCCCTTTTTAGCCCAGAGTCACCAGGGCACCTGTCATTGCATTACATGTTACGCAGAAACAGTCTTACCTGCCAATCTGTAGAATATCTCATGACAATTTTCCTGCACTCTGCGTTATAATTATCCACTCCCATTTTAGCCACATCGGCCGGTCCAGTGATACCCAGAGTCTTGTCTATCTCATATTCCTGCACAAACACAGTAAGAAATCAAACTAAAGATACAAATGAGTAATTCCCCAATAAAGGTTATTTGTCTGAATGTGGTTTTATGCCGTACTTAAGGTTATGTCACTTATATGAGAGAGTGTCTGTCCATGGTATTGAATAAACAATGACGAACAACTTGTACATTCTGGCATTCAAGCTTTTGGAAATCTTTTATTCCATTTTCAAGATAATACAATTTGAGGAAAAACAGCTAGATATATATACAGTCAGAGAACAATAGACGGGTAAAAACAAAAGTAAGAAAAGCATAAAAATCATGAAGAGCGATGTTGAACCATGTTCAGAAGTAATCAGAACTTTAGTTTACACAATAGAGCCTTACACACAAGGAAGATTATGTTTGTTTGTTTGTTTGATTGGTGTTTAACGCCATACTTAAAGGTATTTCATTTATATGACGACGGATTTTCAACTTCTTAATCTGCTCTACTCAATACGGCGGAAAACTGGGAGGAAACCTCGTAAAAAACGCGCCCGCGATTGCCGAAGTCACCTTGTGTGACTCCCTCATATACCTCAGGTCCACTGGGAGAATCGAAACCTATGCGGTACATCGAAGGAGGATCTGCAGTCAGAGGCGCTAACCACTGAGACACGGCGCGGGCCAAGAAAGATTATGTAATAGTAATGTAACATAAGAAGGGGTGAATTGTATGTAATTAATGTCCCTGATATTGTACAATACTGAATAATGAAACCACCGTTAACGAGACCGGTGACAGACAAAGACGACACAGGACCAAAAACAAGACACTGTGAAACAAATCAGCTTCCTAATGCCTCTTAGCACCAGGTCACAAGTAGCAAGAGAAGTGCCAAGCACACAATGCTCTCAGTTTTACATCATACTGAATTTATTTCCCTGATATTGTAAATTATTTTTTATATTACTTCAAAAATTATAGCATTTTGTAACTAATTGATACTTGACGATTGATTGATTGGTGTTTAACGCCGTGCTCAAGGGTATTTCACTTATTCCAATAGAAGACGACAACTCAAAACCAAAATGTGAAGTCACTTAAGTGTTACGCTGTTGGAAAGATAATGAACATCCCTACTCAATGTAATACTGTCAGTTTGTTATGTTGAGTCGTACCACAGGTAATCCGTGACAATCCCATCCAAACCTCCTTTCAACGTGATATCCGCTCTGATGTGCCCAGCGAGTCACTATGTCCTTTATAGTCCCCGCTAAAATGTGACCATAATGAGGCAGGCCGGTGGCAAAAGGAGGCCCATCATAAAATGTGTACCTAAGGAAATAAAATAAAAAGAGATAGTATTGGGTAAATTCAAGACCTACTAATTTGTCCTTTGTCATGTTTGTTTGTTTTTCATACACAGTATTAAAAAAACTTTGTCGGGTTAGAGGAAGCCTTATGCATGCAGCTTTGAGTATGTAAATCCAAATTTAGAAAGAAAAAAGGAACTAATCAGAACATCATCCATATTGAAGTACATGTAATACCTTGGTTTTCCTTTTGATAATTTGACAGAAGTTTTGAAAGCATCCAGGGACTTCCATAAAGCACAAATCTTTTCTTCTTCGTCAGGGAAGCTTATATGCTCAGGAACTGGCTGGGCCATTTTGAAATGCCCTGGAAAAGTAACACAAAGTCAACCATTAAAAAACTAATTAAATGATAATATTTAATTGAAACATTTTAATAATTCTGCAAAATTAATCAAGTGATTTATTTACATTGTTCTGTATTTCTCATTAAGGACACTTGGCTTAGATAAGGACTGCAGTGTTACTTTTTGGTGGAAAACCTTGTTTTCCAACTGAAATTGAGCTCCAGCCGCCAGATAAAAATCAGATGTAAAACCATAGAAAGCAAATGTTTTTACCTTACTTTTTTATAATGTTCTTCAATTTTATTTCTTGCTTACATTTCTTGATAAAACAGCAAGTATAATAGAGTTGCCGATTATATTTTGATACATATCTTATTTCATTTCTTTAATTTGCTTGGCTAATTACCATATGCCGGTTATCCAAAATAAACACGACTAGACCAAAAATATGCGGACAATTGGGACTTGTTGGGTGTTTAACGAAACTGCCATGAATATGATTTGAAAGCCATGCGTGTTGCTCTCAAAATTCATACCTTAAGTGAACAGTTAACCGGCCCATTGGTCAAACTTTTTACCCATTTTTTGGGGGTCTAATTCAAACATCAGATTAAAGAAGCCCTTATGGTATTATTCGGCTATAAAGCATATTACCAACAGATGTTTTTGTTTAGCTTGTGTTGTTTACAAATTAAAGATGGTATTTGAATTTTTTTAAAAACAGTTATGCCACATGATTCAAAGCCAGGAAAGTTCCATATTGTTTAGAGCCCTGTATATATGTACATAGATATAAATCAATGCAACTCTTTAAAAAATTTCCAGTCAGATTTCAGAGTTCTTTTATCGATGATCCGAACGGTTCCGTGACTCCGTCCCACGCCACCATATTGGAGGGTTAGAGACTGGTGCAACACTTGTCAAGTATTAGTTAATAGCAACTTGTACATTTCTATTGCTTATCTGGTTATTTGAATCCAATCAAATCAGTGAACTAAGACGTTCATCAAATATCCCACCTTTCATATACGACATCTTGAGTTAAATTTAACAAACTTAACTCCTAACCCTAAAACTAACTTATGAACCTAGTCCTAATTTGTTTAATTTTCAACTACAGGTGACTGACCTGTTCTACAATTAGATCCTTAGCTAGTAGTGTCACTTCACAGGGCCGATACTCCTTCAAGGAGTCCTTGTCTGAGGCCCCAAGAACAGTGGCAGAAAACTGACGCAAGAAAAATCGTCTACCTTTATCAATTAGGTAAAAAAAATATATATATTACACACCGCAAAACCAAGATCAATACTTACTCTTGCTCACGGCAGCTGTGAGCTAAATTTGCAATAAACTGGTTTTATGGGTTTAACCCTTTCTTATTGTTTACAGTCTCATGCAACTTCTCCGCAACGTGAAAAATAAGTTAGCACACATGTGTTGTTTTCACTTCCGGTCCACGCATTGACTGAAGAGTTCCACTTCCAGTGTAAATGTTGGAATGTGGCAGTCGGCTGTCAGTTTGTGATATTTTTTTACTTCCTCAGTTTTTTCTGCCAACGGCTACAATTGCATCAGAATGACGAATGGTGAGATTTGAAAACGAGAAATGGTTCAGGGTTAGGGAGTGTTTCGGGCATTTAGTTAACTAATGCACAACTTGTTGTTTAACATAAGTTGTTGTTGTAAATTGTAAGATTGTAATGCCATATCAAAAATAAAATAAAAACACAAACAAAACGTTGTGACTGATACTGGTTGATATTGCATGGTAAATATCAGATATTGCCAACTATCTTCATCTAAATGTCAATTGCAATTTTCAAAATTTAATTGGTTTGTAAACAAATAACTAGCCTAATAAATCAGACCAGAAAGTATTAAAGGGGATCGCCGCCAAAAGTCTACGTGTGTAAATGCTTTATGCTATGTCACTTGAACACATTCTAACTCCGTATTTCGACGAACATGTGCATGTTATGTGACTATATCGGCTTGTTGCCATGGATAAAAATGCATTCGTCCAGGATGATTCGCTCGCCGTGTGTACAGAGTTGGAAACAAAGCAGGTTTACCCACATAACAGACTTAGCCACATGGATTTGGATAGTTTAATTTATGCTCGATTTTGACGTTGGGGGGCGCTCGTGCAATAGATTAAGACACTGGATTGCACGAGCGCAGCCCAAACGTCATAATCGAGCATCAAACTATCATAGGGCTGTCATGGGCGGATCTTAGCTAACGTCACATGATAACAAATTATATTAAAAATGGCAGCAGTGTTTCGAAGCTGAACAATTTCTACAACCAGCACGCCAGAGCTCATACCTTGGGTATGAGCTCCGGATTCCTTGAGCTAACCTTAATAGGCTAACAAATAACATGAATAAACGTAAATAATATGGGGAATACTGTATTGCCATATAGGGGCAAAATGATAACCTATGCTAATATATTTTAATCACTCAAAGTAGACTAGTAGAGATTTATTTTCCAAATTATACAATAATAACAAGGGAAGGTATTGTCACACTGTGACTCACACATACCAGCGAGCATCACCAACACTAGTACCATGTTTGCCTCAACTCATATGTGGCGCATGCATGTTTATAATACTTAAGTATGTACTTGAACTGAGGCGTACATGACTGATTTAAAGTTTAACTCTCTGCTGACGAGGATTAAAAGTGACAAAAATCTTGTTTGAATGGTCAAAGGAATCCTTTACTATAGGATTCAGTCATGCATGTTATAGTAGTTGTTTAAAACTCTTTATTTCCCCATTCTTACTTGCACAGTTTGGGAATACGGCTTCACCAGACGAATTCACAATTTTCAGTTCTACTTAGTAGCATACCATTACTGTCCAGTTTACTGGGCTACACCCATACCAATATATATTTATTCAAGAAGTTGAACTACACCTGGTGTTGTTGTGTCTTTACCAACATTCCGTAGAATAAATTTAAATTCAATGATTCCAACTCCAGCCAACAAACTTGACCATCATGACAGATACTTAATGGGGAGCAGGTCTCAAAATGGCTTTCCTGGGTATTATTGTAATTGTATGTGCTGGTACTTCAAAATATTTTAAAGGATCTTTATTGACAAAAGTAAAATTTAATTCTTTGGTTTTTATAATTAAGGAAAGGTTAATCAATATTTTCCTTCAAATATATTATGAATTGTAATTGAGTGCATATTTATGCTATGAAACATACTCATATCTGAAAACAGCATGTTTGAAATGTGGAAAATAAATATACACCATGAACATTTTAATAATATATCACAGAACAACATAAATTATAAAAAAAGGCTTACTTTTGCAGACAGCAAAGTCTGAAATGATAGTTTGAATAAATTGTGTAATAAAATTGCCAACCTCTGTATTTTACATGTGTATGGTCCAGTAATTTTTATACAGTATTTTCAGCAAAATTAAAATGTTACATGTATATGATTATCATACAGCCATATGGAATTATGCACATTTTAAAGCAAATGTTCGGTAGTAATATTAAACACAAAATAATTTTTTATCAATCGACAGGTTTGAGAAAATAATTTTTAGTCCGCTTCCTTGTATGAAAGTTTACAATTAATCCAGTATAATTGTTAATAATATGTTAGTCAAACATTCAAACAGTAACATTTGCAGTTTGTGGAAACTTGTAATGTTATGATCTCTTTATATTGTGTCTGTACTTTCAGCTTACTCCTTTGATGGGATGATCATCTTTGGATTACTTGTCATATGTACGTGTGCCTATATGAGGAAAGTGCCAAGATTAAAACAGTGGTTTTTATCAGAGAAAAAAGGATTTCTGGGTGTTTTTTATAAGGGTAAGATATGTTTGTAAAGTTTTATCTTTTTTTCTTTCAGCTATAGACACAAACTTTGTGGAAGGTTCATACCTTTGAAAAGGTTCATTATAAAGTTACAATAATTTATTTGCAGATTTGTATTTTGGTTAGTAAATGTCAATGCTTCAATTGTTTTCTTGTAGACGTTCATACATGTAGTTCATATTGTTGTTATAAAAGGGGATTTGTTTGTTTGTTTGATAAGGGCTTTACGCCATACTTCAGTCACATACGCTTTTTGGATTTTTAACTAATTGCGTTTGCTTTGATTTTTACAAGATTTGATGTTTGTTCAAAAATTAAAACAGTCACGTTAAAATAAAAATTATTCATTGGGTACAAAGCTTGTACGGGCCAGGACAAATCTAGCAGTTATTCGAATTTAACGGAAAGATGGCTGGCCATATTTGTTCACAAAAACTTTGATCCAGCCGCGGTGAATGACCTTGTTTCTTTGTAACGAGCCAACATTTTGAACCTTGTAAGGGGTGTGGTTAACTCGTTTGGCTCGGAGAGACGTCAGTACATCAAAGTGTGTCTGAGATGTAACAGCAAGTCACAGCAGATTGACAGATTTCCAACTAAATTTCTGGCAGCATTTTTAGACTTTTTACTTTTACCAGGATTTTAAGCTATCTTTACCTTCAAATCTTGGGGGTAGAATTAACGGAATACCGCTAATTTTTACTTTTTGATGAAAATATATATAACTCATGTGATTCTGTGAAAACCCAAAATACTGAATATTTGGGGGCATGTGACTTTAAGGTTATTTCACTTCTTATGCTAATACATGTAGGACAGCAAAACATCCAAATCTTTGAAGGGAACCACCAACAAAAAAACTCAGACACCACAAAAACTCAGCTTCCCAAAGCCCTTAGCTCAGAGTGCACCAGGGCTTACAAGGAAGGATCTTACTGAAAAACCTGCCATTAAGAGTTACCTGGTTCCTGAAGGGTGGGCTACATATAATGTTTAGTGAATCCAATACTTGTAACAGTTAACAAACATAATGGCTCAAAGTATTAAAGGATGGAATATAGATCTTTTAAGTTTTAAAAATATTTACATTTTGTTATTGTTATTTTCAGCCTCTGTGATTGGAACAAGGTTACACATACCAGTGGCTTTAATATGTACATTAACGGGACTATATGTGCTCTTCATCAAATAATCGACTAGAGGGTGATTCTCAAAGGGACAAATCTTGCATATCATTGAATGACTATCAGCATTTGTATATATATGTACACGATTGACATGCTAGACATCTATTCATTATGTGGAGACTGAATTAATTTGGGTTATTATATTTATTATGCATACCTGATAATTATGATGTGGAAATTATGTATATACACTTCATGTATATGTAAATAGATGTATTATTTTGGTTAATATCTTCATATATAACTATATTCATATATGAGCTCAAATAATCCTGATATTGAAAATAAATAAATAAATAAAAAACAGGTGGTTCTCAAGCAAGTGCTCATTTAACTGTAGGCAAGTGTAACAGTTTTTGTAAGTGAGTGTTTTCTAGCAAACTCTGCCAGTTTCCATGCATCGAGAATCACAGGCTTAAAACTATCTGATCATGTAATTTGGGGCTCCCCTTTTTACTTTTGGTATAATTCTGAGTGTTACAAGTGTATATTCTACCTAAACAAATGTACTTAGATATTGAGCCTGAAA
>JAVFBZ010135446.1:0-20398 GCA_032466195.1 Katharina tunicata
TGGGAAAATTATTAACAGTTATAGTAAAATCACACTCTTTTAAGGTGTGTCAGAAGGCCCTCTAGAAAATCAGTAATGAGGAGGTTAATGGGTTTGTTACACCATACTTAAGGTAATTTCACTCATGTGTGGGCTTGCCAGTCCAATGGATGAAGGAACCTCCCTACACGCCACTGGCGACACAGAAAAAAACACAATACATTTACAGCACGCAAATCAGGACAGCACAACAAAGAGGCTTCCTGATACCTAATAGCTCTACGAGTACCAGGTCACAGGACGCTCCCACCCATCAACCCGCATGTATAAATGTACTTACCTAATCGTAGGTATAGTAGATACTGTATACTGGCTCTGGGATCTGTCATGAGTATATTGCCCCTCATGCTGATCCAGGCCACTATCCCCTCCACCAGTAAACATCCTGCCAGTAATACAATATACCCCAACACCTGACTTTCTAATTCCTCCACACATGCTGCTGGTAGCTCAAACTTTGCCACTCCCAATATCACACCCAGCACTATGATCCTGAAATCATATTAAAAAAACAATATTAGATTTGTTTGCTTGTTTGAGGTTTAACTTTGTACTCAACGTTATTTCACTTATATGACGGCGTGCCAACCCAATCGGTGAAGGAAACCTCCAAAGACGACGCTGGCAACATAGAAAAGGTCACAATACACTTACAGGACGAAAAACGGGACACCACAACAAATCGGCTTCCTGATGCCCCTCAGTTCAGAGAGCACCAGGAGACTCCCACCCAACCACCAGCAACAATATTAGACATAGAATCAGCATTAGTTACTTCCTAGTCAATAAACATTAATATCCCTGACCAAGGACCAAGATCCTGCAACGATTTAAAAAATAATATATTCTTCTTCATCACATTCTTCACAGTTAACAGCTTTACTTGACAATGATATATCTTATTTAATAATCAGTTAAAGGTTTTAATTCAAGCTGAATAATATCTATCTTATGTTATATACACTGTACATGTATGTAATAGGTCTGTCATGGTTGGGTATTTCATCTTTGAAGCAAGACATATTTCAAATTTTTAAATACCCATCTACATGTATGCTTTCTTGACAAAGAGGGGAATATGGACAAACCTTTGTTCCTACATACATGTACCAGCGTTGTAATGTTTTCCGTCATAACCAAAGAATTGGTCCCAAAAATGTTCATGATAACCTATCACTTATAAAACAAAATAAAAGTAACTCCGAAAATACTGAATTCATCATGTTTGATATTCTATATGTTGTTTTATCCCTGTAGCCACCACCAGGAATATGTCACATTATACATGTAATACAAAGCAGGTTTATATATACAAGTTTGCATGACCCTTGTACATATATGTATAAACCTACCTTGTATTATAATGTGACATATTCCTGATGATGGCTACATACAAAATGTAAATAGAACAAAATATAGAAGATCAAACATGATGACTTCAGTATTCGGAGTTACTTTTTTTCGTTTTATGCAAAGCTGTTCTGTGGTCGTACTTCTTTTATTTTATTTTATGTCTCAATGTGCATTTAACCTCCAAATAACTTGATACTATTAATACAAACTGCATTTCATAACAACAGTGTTTTTGAACGATTTGGGTAACCTATAAATTGGTCCCCCTAGAAAGAGTTAAGACAGGTCTGAGGTAGCCTAATCCACAGATGATCAAAGTTAATCCCACAAATATATATCTACATCAAAATATTGATGAGTGCAGAGTCAATTTGCTTGTTTTGCCTAACACCCATAGTGTTATAATAACATAGCAAGTGAAACAGGTGTTTATTTGAAGTTGACACCTGCAACCAGTTACTTTTAACACCTGTATGCGTATACATACGCATTGAGACGTCTCCCATTGATAGACATGATAGAGGGAAAATAAAATAAAATAAATTTCTATTCCAATTAATTAGGTGTCAGAGCTGTTATTAATATCGTGGTATAGATATGAATTGTTTACTGAACTCCTTTTAAATTCAAGCACTGTGTAGTATGAAATCTGTGATAATAATTGCCAGCCTCCGAACATTGCCACCGGCTTCTACCACAGTGGAGAATTGAGACGGGCAGCGTGTTCTCTGTGATTTATTATTAATCCCTTGAATACTAAAGTACTGGTAGAGCTCAAGAAAATTAACTATTGAACCCTTCCAGAGGGCCTAATATATTAAAACGATATCTACAAGAATTAAAAACCAGGGCAGACAGGACCAATTTTTTAGGAGCTTAGATTAGCTGTGATTTCACCATATAACAAAAAGAAAAGATCATATACTGTATGGACATTTTTACTAAAAAATAAATAAAATTAACATGCTGGATAAATTTTGAAAGAAGAAAACAGTCACCAAGATCATATGACTTGTTGCCTATTTGAATCGAAATGCATAATTTAGTCCTCTTTGGCAGTTCAATTTTTTTTGTGAAGACTTTTTTCATACTAACGAGGTACAATGTATCTCCACTTGAATAATGCCAATGGGTGTGCAAACTCAGATGTTAATATTGTTGAGTTTTGAAGTGCCTGTGGTTTATTGAGCTTCTCTCACTAAGCTATTCTCCGCATGAAGCACTGTTGAAATCTGTGATAAGAATTGCCCACTTAAGAACATTGCCACCGGCTTCTATCAGAGTGGAGAATTGAGACGGGCAGCGTGTCCTCTGTAATTTATTATTAATCTCCTGAATCCGAAAGTACTTGTAGAGCTCAAGAGCTGGGAATAAAACCCTTCTGGAGGAGCTAATAATGACTTACCAGAACAAAAATATCATGTAATAACCATTTTGGAAGAGCTAATCATGGTACATAATACAGATCACGAAAGGGATAAGATTAAGAGAGTTAAGTGTCATTTGAACTGTAATAAAAATTTAGGGAAGGTAATACAGATATTTTATATCCTACAAAGACATGACGACTGAGATGGATTTTCAACTTCTGGATATATTGGTAAGCGACGTTTCGATCTAAATACTAAGGTTATGGCTACGTTAGAATGACACGATGTACATGTAATATTAGAATGACACGATGTAACTGTAGAATGACGTTGTGACGTTGTGAAACTTTAACTTAAGAAATAAATTTGTTTAAGTTAAATACCTACAGCTGTATACTGTATTAAAAGAATGTTGCTTGTACATACACTGTAAACTGTAATGATACAATGTGTACATGTACATGTGTGCGTGTAAAGTTTGGCGAATTGAAGGACTGAGTTCTAACACAATAGTTAGGTGCACCCCAAGATGCTTCCAAAGATAGCAAGTGGGTGAACAAGGTATTAAACCATTATGCACGATATGAACAGCATATTACACTAATTTACACACTTCAAAACAACTCTTAGCATATGTCTTCTATAAGAGGCATATCAAAATCGAGAAGCTTAGAATAAATAACATAAGATATGATCAGAAATATATTAATAGACTTCTGATATTATCATATGGACAACAACTTCTGGTATATTTCTGGCGCACTGTTTCAGCCTCGATGCCAAGACCGTTTTCAAGATATGTTGTGCCGATATATGATATACCAGAAGTTATTCTTAGCATATACTTCAAGCCCATTATTTTTGTGTACAGTTTTCAGATTTCTCTTGACTTTGAAGTTTGACTTTGAACAATACATTGTAAACTTATACAAAAGGATTTTACAAAAGTTTTAGCAGTGAAAGTCATCTAGAATTTGATATGCCCCAACAGCAATGTAATTTTGGCGTCAGAGCATAAAATAGACAAAGACTGGTCATCTTATCTCGTACATGAAGTTGAGTTAACTATTTCTCGAGTCAATGATTTAGTAGGTCAAAGTAAGTGTTTCTGTCTTCCTGGTTCATTGATCTTTTTTCTGTGTACTCTACAGTTCTCATATATTTTAATTTATTGTATATAAAAGCAGCTAGACAGTTTCAAATGCCCAGTTCTGTAAATGAAAGGATTTTGTTTAAAAAGGAAAGCCAGTTCACCGTTGAGATAGCAGACAAACAAAATGGCCAGTTGACCTTTCTTAACACACAAGTACATGTACAAGTACTAGACTGCGTCAAAATATAATCTACAATAATAAACAAATTCATTGTTTTGAGCTTTTCCTCTTTCGCCTTAACAAAATCTTGTCTGGTGCAAGCAAGAAAAAAGGTTTTGTTTTCCTCTATATATTTTGAGAAGCTTGAGATATGAAGTAGTCTGGCAATTTGACAGCATAGTCATTTGGCTTTGTGCATTTAAAATCCTTCTGAAGAAATTTAATCCGCCAACTCAATCTAAAGGTGAATAGGAGCATTCCAGACAACATTTCTGAGAAAGTTATATAAATAGTTTCTAAGATTTTTGTCTACATGTACATGTAGGTCAATGTATGCACTCAGGAATATAAGGCATACATGGTGGGCAGTTCTCTGCTGCAATGTCTTCCAGGAAGGAATTGTACAAAGATGGTTCTGCTCAATTTGTCAGGTCAATGTAACTGAACAAAACATGCGTACCCATAACACAAGGTTATAAAGGCTTTCATAAGAATGGTTCATCCCCACACAACACAAAAAGCCAAATTCAAACTAAATAAAGAGTAAAGAGGAATTGGTACATGTTTGACTGGTGATGGCATAATAGGGCCTGTAAGTCACGTCATGTGATTAGAGGGATTTCAAGAGATTCCTTCCAGTTCCAGGTACATGCTACTTCTTTATTTAGATATAACATCACACAGGAAGTTAACAAGGTGACAATTGTCCAGTCCAGTCCTAAAACTGAACCAAAAGCGAAATAAAAACCATCACGAAAGACCACTTATCAAAACAGAGCGTCACAGTTTCGAGGATGTATCCGGAAGTAAAGCAGATACATGTATGAACGAGACTTACAGAGCCTATAAGCAGAATACATGTATACCCAAAATGCTCAACAAATTCGACCTCCATGATCACATGTTTCAAGTCATTTATTGAAGGTATTTATGTGACATTGGAACTAAAACTTATATTTTCTTGTAGCTTAAAGTGTGAACTTCTTAAAAATGTCAACAGTGTGTTTCTACAATTCTTAACTTTTGCATAAGATGTAGTTTTATAAATATTAAATGGGGTCGAATTTGTTGAGCATTTAGGGTATTATCTATACCAACAAGACTTCCTTGATGGGAGTTTCTCTTATTTTATGTTACACAAAATTGATCTGGGGAACTACTGGCTAATGTTGGTTTTAGAGTGTTTTTGAATGGGTTGTTTACACAGCGCTTTAATAATATTATTTTACATTTTTAATCCCCATATATATAGAAACCGAGATACTTAGAATAACATAAGATATTATATTATGAATAACAACTTCTGGTATATTTCCGGCGCAACTTTTAGGCCTGGATCCAAAGAAAATTTTATTTGCTTGAAAATGGTCTAAGCATCTACATGTAGGAGGAAATATATAATAAGTTAGTATCCATTTTATGTTACGTTTGCTAATATTATTTTACTAATGATACGTGATACAGTGAATGAAGCCAATCTATACCTCTGATGAATGATTGATTGGTGTTTAAGGGTATTTCACTTATATGACGGCAGTGTATTCCAACAGAAGACTACCAGTCTAACACATCCAAAAAGTCACTTAAGTGTTCTCCCTGTTGGAAAAATATTGTTCCTCCAGTGCTAAGTATGACAGTATGAATATAATCTGGAAACACACTGCGAGTCCAGAGAGCTACATGTACACATTTGATGAAACCAGGGCCGGATTTAGAACTTCATGGGGGACCCAGGCACTTCAGGTTTAGGGCTCGAGTCTCCCACTACACAGAATTTCATTATATGACAACAACAAAAATGAACTAAAACGAATAATAAGATGATTATAAGTTTACCGCATTTCTTAAAAAAAGAAAAAAATTAAATCTTATTTTATAACTATAACGTTTTTTAAATATATATATTGGAAGTCCTTTATCTGGCACATTAATGCCAAATCAAATTTGCGGTATGTGAGAGTGTGGTTGTGGAGAGTCAAGAGTTTAGAGAAGTTTTCAAAGACACATGTACATGTATAAAACTGGTATTTGTGTTGAGTAGCCCAACTTAGGTTTGATTGTTTTTTTTCAATTAAAACTACAATGTCAGTAATTTGTTGAAGCATACCACCATGACCATTTTTAAACATAGCCCAAAAGGAAAATTGTTATGCGCGATGGCAAAAATAAAAAATAAAATGTAATGTCCTTTCATTGAATCAATATTCAGTTATAAATAAACATTTTTAACTCATTCCATTCCAAACATATTCTCAACTACATGTTAATATAAAAAAAAAAAAAATGAAACTAAGCTGTTTAAATTAACCTTTATTACTAGACTACTGTCAATCCCAGATGAGGTTATTTGAGGTCTTATTAATATTGTTAAACTCACAGGGGAAATAACTGTTCGTCCTTCATTGACATTGACACAAACTATTAAACCCTCAATCCAAAACAATACAGATACCAGGAATCTGTATTGTTTTGGTATGATGTTAAATTGTTTTAATGGTTTGTATTTAAATGTCAATGAAAGTTAGATTAAAACAGATTACATATGTAAGCTTACACCACCATTGAACAATACATGTACATTGAAGCTGTGTATAAATTGTGTTATTTTATTAGGTATTAAATATATAAATGGACGATTATAATATCATATTTCCTGATCATTCATTGACTTAAATGCTTCCTGTGGTCAATCTTTAACCTTGAACACTAAATGGAAGACAATAATTCTACTCATTAACCTACCTCCTCAACAAATTCAACCTCGAGGACACTAGTTTTAAGTAATTTATTGAATTTATGAATGTCAATTTGGTACCGTACTAAAACTTTCAAGATTGTGTTTCTACACTTTTAACCTTTGCCTGACATGTAGTTTAGTGGAAAATGGGTTGAATTTGTTGAGGATTTAGGGTAATTATGTTTGAATCGCCCTGTCAACCTTAGGTTTAAAAGGGAAGGTTTCCGATGGTTGCAGAGATCTCTGGGTGGTTTCTACAAGGTTTCTCCCAGGTTTTCCATGATACATCAACAAGGCAAAGTCATTTTAGTGACACACCCTTGAGCACAAAGTTAAACCATTCAAAAAAATCACATTCCAAAGTCCGTACTCATAGTAAGTAAACCCTAGGTCAGTAAACCTTCTCGCTTAATTTCCACCAAAAAAGCTTAAAATAGCCTTACTTCAACTTCATAAATATTAATCCTCCCACAAAATAACTATTGGATTGTACCAGAATCAGACAGTCCCTTTGGCTTTGCTAGTTCCTAGAATTTACAATTTTAATGTCTGCTTATTTCTCCTCCACATGTTCATTGCAAATTGTTGTTCTAAATTAAATTTCAAATGTGATTATTCAACCAGGCTTATTGTTAAATTCATGAAAGAAAGAACTGTTTGCTGACATTGAAAAAACAATGACTTTTACAGGATATAAATGTTATATCTGGTTGGGTTAGGTTTTAGAGTTAGTTTATTGTTTGGTTTAGGTTTAGGATTTAGGGATGGGTTGAGGTTAGTTTGTATCACATGTAGCTTCTGGGAGCATTGAAAAGTGACGGACCAATTCTACAATTTGTCCTCTGTTTTGAAATATTTTTTTTCGTTTAGAAAGTGACCATTAACAGATTCTATAGTTCAGAACATTTTGCAGACTGAGACCCTTGTGGGAATCTACTTTTTTGCAGAAGGCTGGATGGCTGAGTGGTCGGCATTTAATGTTGGCAATTCGGTGCCTGGGTTCGATTCCTGCAAGGGTCTCAGTCTGAAAAATTTTCTGAACTAGAATCTGTTCAGTATCGGAGAGTGTTATCCCCCAAAAAATACAAATAGTGTTGTCCTCTGTTTGTTAGTTTGAATAGGGTTTTACGCTATACATGTACTTTCCCCCCATACAGACATATGACAGCTTCCACGCAGTCCAATGAAGGAAAAGGACCACTCTAGACGTCACTGCCAACAAACAGACAATACAGAAGAATTACCGGATGCAAAACAGGACAATATACCAAATCAGCCTCTTGATGTCCCGTACAATGTAGATCAGAGATCACCAGGTCACAGAAAGCTCTTGCATATTATAGAGCACCGAATGTAAACAAACAGCAAGGATAAAATACATGATTTTGAAATATAAAATATCCGAAGAAAATAAATGGCCTTCTTCTAATATCCATATATATACTCCCTCTAGATTATTGATGGATTGAATCAGAATCAGCCAGAGTCTCTAGGCAAGCAGTGGTTAATTTACTGTTCTACTTTTTCAGGTTTCCCTAATTTGAATGCCATACATGTGGTAAGCCTATCATTTGGGAGATCACTAGGCCTCTGTATACAACACATGAAATATCCTTGTTCAGACCTTTATAGGGCTTCTGGCTTTCTGTGGTGGTTTAACAGACCATTAAATCCACAATTCCTTAGTCATACGCAATTTTAATACACACATGTACTATGTATAACAAAGCATTTTATCTCCACAGTAACAAAATTGAAATTGAATGATCCTATTTCATATCCTGATCCGATCAACTACTGTACATTCATTTTTATTTTTGAATTAACTTTTCTAACTGAATCCATTCCAATTACCTTGTAAATTCATAAGAACTGCTCTGAGCTGTTCCTAGCCACCTATGCTGCTATTGCTAGAGTGTAATGTTATTCCAGTCAATCCCAGATGAGAGTATTTGACTAGGCTTATTGTTAAACTCACAGGGGAAATAACTGTTTATTGACATTGAAAATAAACCATTAAAACCTCATTCCAAAACAATACAGACAGCACAAATAGCAAGGCCAATGGTGTCTGTTGTGACAGTATTTTATCAAGCAGAACCACCCTCTCATAATCATATAACACATTGTACATCTCAATTTTAATGTTTGCTATCTAGGTTTTCATAACAGTATTAATGACACCTTTTAGGACAGGCTCATATCAAAACATACTACCAAAGGTACTACATGTATCTTATCAAATTAAAAAATTACCCCATGTTAGAAAGTTACTCTTTTGTGAAATTCTGTGTGAAGGGCTGAAGGCAGTCTCATTTTATCCTTCACAGAGACCTCTACAATTGAGCAATCAGACGTGGATAGGATCTAAACTACCTACATGTACAGTCTAATAACAATTTTAAAAATAAATTTTAGTTTTATCAATTTTTGAAATTCACCGGAAAGCAACGGCGGAAATTGTGGGAAGGACTCAGGAAATTCCTTTACAAATTTTGTGTTACACTTACAGTAAATGTAGTTCAGAGATTAAATAACATCTTCCTGGTGTGTTTACGGTCAATATTGGCTATTTACATTGTACATGTAGGGAAGGAGCTGGTAATGTTACAGTTTAAAAGGTCTTGCTAGTCCATCTGTGCTCAAAATTTAAAAAAAAAATTGTATCGCTTAGATTCAAAGATAAGTATAAGTATACTTATTCTGGCGCAAAAAGAATTTGAAATACTGGCAATATTACTTTTTTTGTATTATTACTGGTTTTCCACTGAAAGCCACTGAACTAGTTTAGGGAAAATGTATGGTGGACTTTTCATGATACATTTATTGTAGTGACGGAAGTAAATGTATATTAACATGTTGTGGATCTGATATATAACTTTATTTTATACATTTGTATACAGGTTCTGATTTGATAAGGTTACATTTTGAGTAATTTGGGTTATTTTTATCTGCAAGAAATTCATAAACACTCCACTATACATTTTGCTTACAGTAGTTTTAAAGTGTCTTTCTGAGAGTGAAAAACAAGTAATCCAAAAGTGAAAAGAGCGAGCAGTTTTGTTAACAACTTAGTAAGGTCTGTATTTCAGTCAGTTAATTGTGTATTCTACATGTACCTGATTTGATACTTAATAGATCTATTGGTTTTCAATCAACCACCCACTGTGAGATCATAACCAATTCAAGCACCAGTCATTCCAATTTATACAGTAGACAAACTTTAATTACCTTAAGCCAATAGTTCTGTAGATCAGTTTTGAATAACATAGAATAAGAGAAACTCCGAACAAGGAAGTCATGTTTATATAGATAATATACTTCAGCTTTATGATGGCATATTAAAGTCGAAATATATTATCTATACCAACATGACTTCCTTGTTCGGAGTTTCTCTTATTCTATGTTCAATTGTCTTTTTCAGGCATTTCAGATTTTGGGAGATCCTAAATTTTAAATTCCTAACTTAATTTCATAGCCAAACTGATAAAATCTGTTGATTTATTTGTTTATTTGGGTTTGACGCCGTACGTGTACTTAAGGTTATTTAACTTATATGATGGCTTGCCAGCCCAATCGATGAAGGAAACCCCGAAAAACGACGCTGACAACATAGAAGTTGTCAGAATACACTTAGAGGAAGAAAACCAGGAAACCACAACAAATCAGCTTCCTGATGCCCCTTAGCTCAGAGAACACCAGGGCATTCCCACCCAACCACCCGCTAAACTATGTTGAATAATGCAATTTGGACCAACAGTTTTGAAAAACTTCATGAAGATAGCTACTGGATGAGACGAAAGCTTGTGCATATTGCCATATTCATTGTATCTTTAATTTGAAACTTTTGTTAGTCTATAAGGTGGAAACTATATATCTTCCTTGGCTATTACATTTAGAGACTGACACAGCTCAACTCATATTTTTATAAAAAAATTGGGGTGACCTATAAATTTGTTGTCTTACAATGAGTTACATATAGAGAAGGGAATTCAATACAAAACATTGGTATGGGCATACAAGTAGAATTTAAGTAACTTTACAGCCACATGCCTAAATATACATGAAAGTACTACGTCTACCACGCAGACACCAGCATCTGTCACACCAAATTTGACAACCTCTGTTGCTTAAGTCTATTTTAATTGATTACTGCATTGATTGGAAGATGGTTCTGCTGCGGAAAGAGCCTAAGTACAGTGTATAGCTGCAGAAAATATTGATTACTAACAGTCCGATTTCTGTAGTGTGAGTTACTTAATTCCTGAATACATGTGCTTTCAGAATGCATTGTCCCAAAGGTGGTGGAACTCTGAAAGAATACAACTTATTCTACTTTTTTCACATTTTATAATAACTTTGCAAATATGTGTCACTCTTAAATGTAATTGTTACAGAAGATTAAGTTACATGTATTCACAGGATGTATGAAATTGTGTAAATAGGTTTTATAGTTGTTAACTATTATCCTCAGCTGCCTCTAACAACCACAATTTATCACTAATATAGCTAGATTTAAGAGGAAGTAAAACTGAAAATAAAGTACCCTGGCCTAAATGCTCGACAAATTCAACTCTCTTTAGAACTTATAAAACTACATTTTGTACAAAGGATAAGAAGTATAGACATGCAATTTTATAAAGTTCAGATTTTAAACTACCAGAAAATGTAAGTTTTAGTTCCAAATTCACACTTAAACATTCAATAAATTACTTCAAGTTTGTGCCCTTAGAGGTCAAATTTGTTGAGCATTTAGGGTACATGTACAGTGTAAGTCTAATGGGATACAGTTTCATTATCTCAATATATTCTGCTAGTGATTTTAAAAGATATTTACTGAAGGAAAGTAAATAAAAAAATATATTTTTTTAATAGATCTACACATATTTTAAGCGTTTCTTTTCCATTAAGGCCACAGGAAAATTAACAAGAAATTTGAAAAAACTAAAAACCTCAACCTGTTGTGTCATAGGGAAATGAAGTAAGTTGTGATACAAAAAAAAAAATCCTTGTTTACTTGGAGAATAATCTACCATCACAGCTAAACTTTTGGATGCATGATTTGGCAATATAAGCTTAAACATGGTCATATTAAAATGGCTTGTATGAAAAAAATCACCACAACTTGCATTCTTCTAACTGTGGTATAAATACATGTAACTTGCCTGTATTTTACATGTATTCGTCAAGTGCCCTACTTTTAGAATTTAACCTTAAATGTTTTCATCAACTCCTGTCTCACTTAAATTCTGAGTGAATTCTGCACGGTTCATGCATTTGAAATGTTTATATGTTAAAAAAAAAAATAAAATTAATTAATTGCACTAGTAATGCCAGTGTAAATTTCCCCTTCTAAAGATGGTTTGATAAACTAAAAACTAAAACAAACAATTATGAATTGTTTTTATATTCTGGTAGTTTTGTCACAAATACATAGGAAATTTTATGAGAAAATGATTAATAATAACAGCAGGGTGCTACTGGGTAAAATATATTTATCAATAAAATGAGTGTGCTCCAACATATCAAGATAATTGGTATTTAATTAGTTTATAATTTGAATGTGTTGCTAAAACAATAATTTTATACACAGTTCTGTGCGTGTTGGGCTTCCAAAGTGTTAATATGTTAAATCCCTATGCGAACTGAATAATCGACTTTGGCAGTATCGGTTTTACAGCAGGCATACCGTAAACTGGAAAATACCGACAGTGCTATACACTATAATACAGTGTCAGAGGTGTTAAAGAAAATGACCAAATTTTTCTCTGATTAATATAACAATACCTACCAAATCACGTGTAGAAATAACAATAGTACTGCAGCCACCACCAGGTCGTCCGAGCCGACAGACCATCGCCGGCCGAATACCACAATTCCTGGCATAATTTATCCCAACGGCATGGCAATTTCTGGGCAGATCGGACTGAAATCACCGGGGATCAGCTCGCTATGACAGCGCCCAGCCGCCCATCAACATTTCTTACATTCTCAATCCATCTTCGCCTGACGCACTTCAAAGTCTTATTCCACTCCAATAAAATGTAAGTTAGAAATAATTAATGTTCTCTCAACTGGGTTGGTTTAAATGACAGCAGCCCGATAATTTCGATAAACACTGACTATCGCTCTTTACCATGTATTTCGCGGCTGGCACACTGCGTCAATCTCCAACGCACAGCTAGCAGACGATTGGTTAAAATCACCTCGCTGCGGAGCTGTTTTCCCGGAAGTTAGGGTCTGGCTGAAAATTTAGAAACGGGATGGGCTGAAAATTGTCTATTCTTATACTATTTTGTTCTTCTGAGGTAAGAATTAAGGCGTTTAAATAGTAGAAATTAGTAAAAGAGTCGTTAACATGAACAAGAAATGTTCTAAAGCATGAGGCGCATTGACTATGTTCAAGTGTCAATCAGCTGTCAATCTCAAATTGTCACCTGAAACAAGGTTCAATTTTCGTTACATCCAAGGTGTTCTGAATAGTAACTAGTATTTTCAGTTGGTAAATATGGATTTTATACCAATACGACATGGTGAATAGAAAAAAGTACAGATTTCACAATTGTATTGAAAAAACAAACCAAACCCCTCAGTGTTGACGTTTTTAACTGTCAAGTTAACAGGTTAAGAGTCAGTTCTAGTCTGAGGAGCTCAGAAGATAGTTTTTGAGTTATTTTCTGTTAGGCAAAAACTAACGTCTGAGTTTTACCTATTGGGATTTTTTTTCCATTTTTAACAAGCACCTTAAAAATCTCTGAAAGCATGTCACAGCAAAAAAAATTGGCAACAATAATGCTTTCTTACCTGTAACTTCAGTTCAAAAATTATTACCCACCAACTTTCATCATATTTCTTCATTTTTTTTTTGGCTAGAGAAGGCAGACATTCCTTGCCTTGAAATCTGTGTACTATAGTCAAATGCTTACGTCACACACAGACACAGTAAAGGTCAGCGGACATTACGCTGAGAAAGTTGTGTGTCTACTTTCTATGCCTTAAATTTCAGAAAATTCTTCGATAATTGTTGTTCTTTGTGTTTTAAAAAAAAAGTGAAAAAGTAAGGGAGCATTTTCATCGTCAATTTTTGCATTCAGACACGTTATGTGCCCATAACAAGGATGATTATTTTGGAGTTGACAAAAAGCCTTATGTGTGGATCTCTGACCTTTTTTATTTGCCGTCGGGCATGATCCAAATTTTAGATAAACCAAAGGTCTGATCACTGTTACATCACATTATGAAGGAAGGGCTTCCTTATAATGTGTAGATATAAGAGCTACAGTTTTATCATACCTTGTCCAGTGGTGTGAGATTGGTCGTAAAAATGCGAAACATTAGCAGCGTTGTGAACATTCACAAGAGTGCTATGTTAGTAAATAAGAGTTATATATACCAAGATTTTACAGACCACCTGACTTTTTTCAATAATCAGATTGGGGACAGTAGTTCAATCTTACTGTGGGGCTTACAGTGATTAGCTTATGGTGATTAGCTCACGGTGATTAGTGAAGGAATACTTGACCCAGTGACGGCGGGTGGTTGGCAGGAACTTTCGGTGTCCTGATGTTCTCTGAATTAATGGGGAACCCCTGTTAACAGAAAGCAGATTAATTTGTGGCGTCCTGATTTGAGTCCTGACCTTGTCTAGTGGTATCCTTGTCGGTCTTCATTTAATGATATGGCACGCCATCTTATCATTATGAGTTCACTCATAAGGCTGGCACCCCTTCATATGATTGAAATAGTCTTAAGTACAGCGGAAAACCCCAATCAATCAATCAAATTCAGAACAGATCGGGTAACGCTGCCCTGCACAAAACAAATACCGGTATATAAACATCAAACTGCACAAGGCACTTTTTCGCAAAAATTGTATAACACATGCTGATCCGGCTTACTAGGGAGTGAAAAATGTCATTCTACCAACCCTTAAGTTTTGCGCTGTGAAGATTTAGAAAATGCAAAATTAAGATTTTACAAATTTGCTTACTTTAAACACTCTGTTTTACCTTCAAATCTACCTTTTTCGCTAATCTTTTTGGAGAAATACAATTACTGCTATCTCTGTCTTGTGTCAAAATTTGGAGGCTGCATGTTTAGCAAAAATAGGACTTAAAATTATATGACATAGTAGTTTTTTGTCTATAGCAGATTTTCACAAAACTGATAAGAATATTGATATTTTGCCATATCTGATTAAAATATTTAATTGTTTTATTCTGCAGGCTGGCAGTTTTGCTGATGTTTTCTTAATTGATGAAGTATAAAATCATGGGCCAGCCAACGAAAGGAATGAACACCATCAGAGCACCTCATGCTAACATGTTCCTGTATAAAAAGTTTTTCCTGGCAATTTTTGGTGCTTTGTTCTTCGGACTTGTGACAACGGTTATTTTTTTGTTTTGGCCAGCATCAAATGGAGCTGACCGACCTCACAAATTCTCCCTTATTGAAGCTGACACTAGCCCTGAAGTTAAAATAACTAAAGACAGTCCCACAGACCTACCCAGAAACTCTAAATGTATTTACCACAAATGTTTTGAAGTTTTTCACTGTGGATATCACGACGAAACAAGGATACGTGTGTATATATATCCTTTCAGACGTTATGTAGACCACCAGGATGTGTCTATAACATTGCCAATATCGAAAGAATTTCAGGAAATTTTACAAGCAATAGCTGAAAGTCCTTTTTATACTGAGGATCCAGAAACAGCCTGTTTGTATATTCCCTCTTTAGATCTGCTCAACCAAAACAATGTCCGCGTTGGAGAAATTGGTCAAGTGCTCAAAACATTACCATGGTAAGCTTGTTTTTGACTTATCACACAGTAAACATCACAGGAACAAACTCGGGCTTTACATAAATACCCCTAAACAATACTCCCATGGTCCCACCCATTACTAACTTAAGCCAACTTGTTTCTTAATCTTGTCATTGTGCAGCCTGATACTATCAGATGACAGTGCTAATCTTCCTAATTAAATGTCGGTAATATCCAACAGGGTACATCTTTAGCTTAATTCATTCATCCAGGTTTACAGTCCTGTTAATACATGTATCAACCTTAATACTGAGCTGCAGTTTATTGCTTTTTGTATCTCTCTTTTTATTCACATGATGATGAATGGAAATGATAGATTATGAACAAAATGACACCTGTTTATTTAAAGGTACATGTACATGTATTATTGTCCTCAGATAGTTATCAACAATTGTATAAACCACTGTCCACTCTTATAAATACTAGCATTTCTATTGATTTCTGCAGCATATAAACTGTTACCCAAGTTATCCTTTGTTTTTCACATTTTTCCTCTGAAGATGAATAAATTAGAGAAATATTGAAAACATCAAAATGCGTCTTTTCAGAGTTTCTTTATTGCTCTGAAATTGCCTATATACATGTGTACAGACAAAAATAAAACGTAATTTATCAGCACGTATTTCAACTTATCATCATCCCCCCATCCCCATTTCTCCCCATATATTTATTTTATTTGCTTGAAATTAGAATAGTTATCAATTATTGAGATCTCATACATAGTTATGAAACGTAAATCCATTGTTCTACAAACTAACATGTTGTTTTTATAATGCAAACACTGACATTTTTTTAAAAAGTAACTTCATAATTTTTTGTCAGGTGTATCTGCATCAGCAAATAAATTCAATTAAAGTATCTAGCACTACCCCAAACGAACACATTAATTTTAAATTACATATTTATCATGTTTATAGAATAAACATTATTACGTACCTTTACTTATATTTTAAATTAAAATACCACTTTAAATTTTGGTTTATCTTTCTGTGTTGTACACAGGTGGAACAATGGCACAAACCACCTATTATTTAACATGCTGCCTGGCAGTGTGCCTGATTACCACACAGTTCTTGATGTGAACACAAACCGGGCACTTATAGCAGGTGGTGGATTTTCTACATGGACATACAGACGGACATATGATGTTTCCATCCCAGTATTTAACCCGTATATGGTTACAGTAAACTTGTTGTCAAAGTCACTATTGTAAGTTGTTCAGACTTCTTATTTTGAGGCATGTGTTACACAAACTGACAAAAATAAATTGTATATTTAAATATCCAAACAATTATATATTGTGTCATTCTTTGATCAATTAATTACTTGTTAGTGCTTATGAATTCCTTGGTTTAACTTAACATTCAATGAAAAACAAACAGTTGTTGTTGTCTATGTTGTCAAATTTATTTGAAGTGACTTAATCAGATTTCTTGAGTCAAACTATTGAAACTAACAACACTTTCGGAAAAACAAACCTTGATTTTGGCCTTTAATTGCGTTCCCATTCCGTAGGTACATTCCAGTTAATTTCTGTATGCTATTTGTACACAGACATGTATCTTAATTTCACCTAAAACTATGCATATCATTTATGCATTTAATCCCAACTGTACATAAACAGTTAAAATTGTTTGTACTTATTATCTGTAAAATTATGTAACTTTTAAAATATGCTTTAAGTTCTAGAAAGATCAAATTTTCTAAGGTTTTATAAGTTAAACAAGATTTTAAAGTATTTTTTTAAATGTCAGGGATGATCGCCATTGGTGGATAGTGTCTGCACAGATTGGACTTCACTTAGAATATAGACAAGAGCTGGCTTTTGTTGCCCGAGAGGATCAATCAGTATTAATACTGGACAAATGTGCAACAAAAGATCTCAGTCAAAACATGTACCAAAGATGTCACGGAGAAAGAGTCTACAACTACCCTCAAATATTACAGGCAAGATCTTTTTCATAATTTTTAATAATTATTTCTTTTTAAGCTTTATTTCAATGGGAGCAGTAAGCAGAGCTTATGATGCTTTTAATTCTAACTATCTATGCTCTCTAGAAAATCACAGAACAGTTTTTCTGGTATTTTTAGTATTTATGTTGAGTTGGCTCTTGTGTGCCCCGCTGCTCTGTTATGTAGTGTTGTTTGGAGTGTTTTGATTTTGCTATGGACTGAAAATGCTGTCATATGAGTGAAATGACCTTTAAGTACGGCATAAAATTACAAAGATAGAAACAAACAAACAAAACTAACATGTCTGTGTAGTGTTGGCTGGTTTTGACTCAGAAATATAGCTTACAATATGTCAAGCAGAATACATGTTGTTATTTACATTTACCTTAATTGTTGTCAGGGTTAGCTAATTTGCAACCCCTGGCAAGTACATTACATGTAAATTGTAGCTTACATTCTTAAGTCCTACTGGGACCGTTGGATTTTTGTCAAATGTTACTGAGCCATATTTGTTGACTTTGTTTTAAGCACTCCACATTTTGTTTGGTGATTCGTGGCTCGCGTCTTGGCACGACTGCTCTGTTTGATTCCATCATGACAGGCTGTATCCCTGTTGTTGTGGCTGATGGTTACATTATGCCTTTCTCTGAGGTACTGGATTGGACAAGGTAAGAGATGGAAATTTATTTTCAGATTTTCAATACACATTGAGTCTTTCGTTTCCACGTCAATATGTACCTGTTGTTTGGTGGTATGGTGTCACGACGTTGAGGCATTGTCATTTTTATAGCTAGCAAGTTAAAATTTAAATATTATTAGTTATTCACATTTTTTAAGAGTTTACAGATCATTATGACCGTCCAGAGGCTCATACACCTTGGACCGCAGGCAAGGTGGTATACACTCTGCTAAAAATGGCAAAGACAAATTTATTATCCGTCAAGTCTTCCAGTCTTGAGTTTATTTTAAATTAAAACTCGTAAAAAGTGTGTCCTTGCCAATGTTTTGTTACGATTAGAGTTACTTCCCCTCACTGCTGTTGATATATTGTACCTGGGCTCTGTCTGATTCCAGTGACATCGGAAACAGTCAATGACGTTGCATAAAAATGGCAGATATTTTACCCTTTAGTATATTTTTATTTTTGTATCTTTTGTTTTTCGAAGGTATTTGGAATTTTTTGCTTGCCTTAAAGTAATCTGTCGGTTTATTTAAGTGAAATGCAATAAGAGTGTGTCCGTAAACCTAATGTTAAATAATAAATAAAGTAGTCAGCAAGAATGACTTGTGTAAAATGATGTTATATTATGTGCCAAAATAATTTCCACACAGGGCTGCAGTGTTTGTCAGGGAAGACGATTTGGCAGAAGTGGGTCACATATTACGGACATACTCAGCTGAGAGAGTTTGTGAAATGAGGAAGGTGTTACAGCTATATTGGGAGAGATACTTCAGCTCTATCAAGGCTATCACACTCACTACCCTACAGATCATCAACGACAGGGTGTTCCCATATGCGGCCAGATCATATGAACAGTGGAATGACCCGCCTAACCCGGTAAATATACCATAACTGGTTAATATCTCAGTTGTGAAGTTGAGGGACTCCCTTCTTAACTGTTAATAGTGTGTGGTTATATTTTATGAATTATTTTTCAAGCACAAATTAATTTTTGAATAATTTTGAGTAATATTTACGATTATACAGATATGTCTGGAGGCCCCAAGGAAGCCCTTGTCATGCTTGTGCAGGGCTGTTATGAACCTTTATTTTATTTTTCAAGTAAATCTAGAGCTCCAAATCATAAAGCCTCTGTGTTTTTCTATTGATAATATGACCCTGCTTTTTTTTAAACTTCTCATAACTCAAAGTAAGCCAGATGAAATCAGGCCCCTGTTATGTTATTTATCTTGTATATTGTCATTATATCCATACTCAACTTATACATGTGTTTTTTAACAAAGAAACAAATGTGTTAATGGCATGCTCATTGCTGTTAGTAAAGTAGTTTTTTTAATTTAAGAAATATACATTGTTTCTAGAACAAACCAGTCCTCTGGCTAGGGCAGTATGTTTCCAGATCATATTCATGCTGTCATATTTAGCACTGGAGGAACAGTATCTTTCCAACAGAAAAAACACAAGTGACTACACATTTTATGGTTGTGTCAAGATTGGCTGTCAACTGTTTGAATACAGCGTTATGAGTGAAATATCCGTTTAACACCAATCAATCAATCAATCTTAAACAAACCAGAAATTTCCTTACCTACAGGTATTATATATGAATTTGGTTCATGTTTGTAAATGTTTAAAACTGAACAACATTTTTCCCCCAGGATGCTGTAGCGAACCCGCTGTTTTCTCCAGCAATGTCTCCAAAGATAATGGGATTCACAGCAGTCATTTTAACCTATGATCGTGTGGAGAGTTTGTTCAGGGTTATTTTACAGGTGGCTAAAGCACCCAGTCTAGCCAAAGTGGTTGTTGTCTGGAACAACCAGGTTAAAGCTCCTCCTCCAAGTATGTATACATGTATCTGACAGTTGCATCTTCAACTGTAATTTTCAACAATGTATGTTTTTAACCTTTTTTTCTTTGATTAAATTAAAGATATAATATTTTTAAAATATTTTTTTCACACTACAACCACGATAATCCAACTCTAAAGCTGTTGATAATTTGGATAATATCACTAGTGATATTTTTCAACAGTAAATATGTCATCAGGTCATAGAGAGATGACATCACAGTTTTGATGTCTTTGCTATTGTGACGTCACTACTATTTCAAAACGTTCTACAATT
>JAVFBZ010135457.1:1912-14933 GCA_032466195.1 Katharina tunicata
GATTTGTTGGACATCTAGCGTTTGATTTGGTACTAGTGTGCAGTGATGCCGGGGATGTTGAGGGTTGATCCTGTGCCCTGGTGTTCTCTGAGCTAAGGAGCACAGGATAGCGATTTGTTGGACATCTAGCGTTTGATTTGGTACTAGTGTGCAGTGATGCCGGGGATGTTGAGGGTTGATCCTGTGCCTTGGTGTTCTCTGAGCAAAGGATCACAGGATAGCGATTTGTTGTGGTGTCCTGTGTTTTTAGTGTTTTGTAAATGTTTTGTCCTGTCTTGCATGTTGCCAGCATTGTTTATGGTGGTTTCCTTCACCGCTTAGACTGGAACACCATCATATAAGTGAAATAACCTTGAGTACAGCGTAAAACCCCAATCAAAACACTCAAATCTTCACCTGTTGAACTGAAATTACCCCTTATAAGTGGTTAGCCTTAAGTACAGCTTAGAATCCAAAGCATTATGTCCTTGTTCGTCTGTTGTAGGGTCGACCATATTCCTATGAAAATGTAAATATGGAGAGGATAAATGTAATGTTAAACACAAAAGATGTTAGTGAATACCTGAAGATCTCACCTGATGGGCTAGAGGTAAGATTATCTCAATAAGGATTAATAACTAATATTATTATATTAAAAAATATCTGTTCAACATTTATTCAGTAGTATTGTGTAATACATGTCGTAGAGAAAATCTAATATTTTGACTACATATTTCACCATGTATGTTTTGATCTAGTAATTATGGCATTAACAGATTCTAATTAAATATTTGCTTCAAAGTTTAGTTTGGATTTTCAGAATAACACTTCCTATCTAATATGTTGTTAATATTTAAATCTTGAGTGATATTATTAGTTATTGACGTTTTTCAAAGAGTGTACAGATCTTTATGACCGTCTTGAAGCTTGAACACCCTGAGCAGCAGGCAATAAGTTGCTAACTTATTGTTGAATTTAACGGTCAGTTTTATTAAATCAAGAAAACAAAAGCTGATTGTTTTTTTATTAACCAGCGAGTTGAAAATTCTCCCAGGGTGTACAGGTTTTTATCCCGAGTAAATTGACCAATCAAAACTCAAGGAATTTGGTTGACGGATAATAAGTCTTTCCACTCTTTAATGAAGACAGTACATATACATAAAGATGTAGTTGTCAATATTCTTAGAATCTTTAAATTGTTACACTGTCAAGAAAAACCTGAATAGAAACAAAAAAATGTTAATCTTTTTTTTTCTTTTCCAGGCACGCTGTGATGCTCTGTCGTTTGAGAGTGTTAGATGTACATTCCAGGTGGATTCAGGTGTGTGGTATTATGAAGTTACTATAATCACACCAGGTGTCATGCAGATAGGTTGGGCAACCAACGCCTGTTCATTTCTCAATCATGTAAGTGGACCACTGAGTTTACAACCAGTTAAACTACGTTTCCATTTGTATGGATACGGACACAGATACGGAAAAAATTGTGCTAACTGTTTTTCTAGAGTGTTTCCATTTGTGCGGACACAGCAATCTTCGACCGGATCATGTAGCGATAGGTACATTTTCCGTATGCGGAAATGTATGCCACAAATGCACTTCCAGTCTCTGCATACGGAAAAACGGATGATTGGACACACAAAACAAAATTATCGGCATCCATATTAGTTTACGCATCTGCATGTGTGTACGTACAAATGGAAATGTAGCTTTATTCTTCAACAACCGCCAGTGTGTAGAGCTTGTAGTATATTAAAGAAGTTGTCGTTGGCTACAGATATTGTAGGGCAGGAATGGGGATTTAAGTAATTGTAGGGACGTTTTTTTCTAATATGCGAATTTATAACCTGCCAAAAGCATCCTGGGATTTGATTTTTTTATACAAAGAAAGCAATATTTTATGTATCTGATTAAAACCTTATCCAAGAAGTAGATTACGTTTCAAGTATTTAAAAGACTTAAAGGCATTCAATTATTAAAAAATAACTTAATTTTATGCTTTAACTTATTCACTGGCTGTTTCTGAGCTCAGGGACACAGGATGCCGATTTGTTGTGGTGTCCTTTTTTGTTAATTTTATGTAAATGTTTTGCTCTGACTTGCATGTTGCCAGCGTTGTTTACCATGGTTTCCTTTGCCGATATGGCTGGCATGCTGTCATATAAGTTAATTAATCTTGAGCACGGCGTAAAACCCCAATCAAACAACTCACTGGCTGTCCTTTTATGTTAAGTTCGGACTAATGATGACATCTTTTGAGCAAGATTATAGAATGTGTAATGTAAGTGTTAATATAAGACTGAGATTTGTAACTTTAGTATAATATTTAAATGAATTTCAGGAAGGATATGGGATAGGTGATGACGAGTTCTCCATAGCCTATGATGGTTGTCGTCAGTTAATATGGCACAATGCCCATAGCAACACACACCAACACCCATGCTGGAAGCCAGGTAAGGTTACCCCAAGTCATTTATCAACAGAGCTATTTCACGGAATCAGTGGTGCGGCGATGTTAAATATATATATCTGTTGTGAAGTGAACTTTAATAACGCTAAATATGTTGCCTTTACTTAGCATTGGAGTATTGCAGTATTTTTACAATAGAGCAGAACACTTTGCATCGTAGTCATGGGTGTTCCACTTATATGGCGACTATTCACTGTTGGAGAACGTTACCGTCATATTAGTGAAATTACCATGGATACAGCACTTAACACTAATCAATCAATCATTCAATCATGTTAAGACTGACATAATGCCAAACATGTTCTCACTTGTTTTCATACAATGATAAAGCACAAAAATTCCAAGAACAAAAGTTTCTGTCACTTTGGCCATGTTGGTCAAAGATCAATGTCACTGTTGCTATAAATAGATATGAACCGATGACAGGGTTCTTGTCACATAGTAAATCATCACTGGAGCCTTCGTGTTGGGACTGATTTTGACGAGACTTCATACACTTATGAAACCCGAAAATCCCTGCAACATTGTCAATTTTCAGTTGTCAAGGTTCAAGGTCAAAGTCACTGTTACTATAAATAGATATAGTGGTAACATTTTCTTTCATAACTGTAGAGCCTTCTTTTTACAACCCATTTTGACGCGACTTCATACAACGTTTCTGTTGCTTGGGCGAAAGGTCAAGATCCCTGTTGCTATAAATAGAAATCAGTTTTAAATTTTATTGTCATCACTGCGGAGCCTAAATTTTTCAACCGATTTGACAAGACTTCATAGTTTAATAAAGCAGGAAAACCCTGCAAACAAAACCTTCAAGTAACTATTTAAATAGGGGTATGAAATTTGGTTCACCTTCGGGCGTATTATGTACCGCTGGCTGTGCTCTGTTGCATTCTGTCCTTATTTTGATGAGGACGGTTTCTTTGATACAATTTGCTGTAACTGTAAGGATTAAAATCCAATCAAGCAATCAATCAATATAGAGAAATAAAGAAGTGTAAACTACATACATGTATGTTGAGATATGTTTACATAATTACCGTATGTTTTACTCCACATTGCAGTAATTTAAGCAATAAAATGAATCTAGCATAGTTTTTGTTGTTTAAATGCACAAGAGAATGATTTGGTGTAGGCCTATTGTGATACAGGCATTTATTTTTACATTTACAGTATCTTATCTCTGATGAATCTTGACTATCCAGAGTCCAGAACATTAACTGTTGAAAGCAACTTCATGAATATGTAAACTGTTCTAAACACTAGGATATTTATTATTGAACAAGGATATTTAATATTACAACAAAGTGTCATTTATTTTGGCTAACTTATATTTCCTGCGTAATATTGTTGATTTCTCTGAGCCTCTGTATAATCCCGTAAATCAGCACTTCCCTCTTCCGTTACCTCGCTTATCGAGTCGTCAATAGTAACAGCTTGTAAGTTAGCCTTCAGTTGATCTTTATCGTCTTCAGTACTCTCCTCTAGCTGAGAAATATCTAACCCACTTTCCAGCTTCTTTTTGATACTCTCGACCTCAAACTGTTCATAATTTGTGCGACCAGAAATAAGGGCCTCCACCACTTTCTGCATCTTGAACGTCGGTGTGTGGCGCAAAGCTCGTCCGGCCGAGTACACAGGAACTCCGTGAATCTTCTTATTTCCCTTGGTAACGTTGATTCCCATCATTTTCTGAAGTATCAAATCCTCCGTTGACATTTTGCGCAAGGTGCTGTCAGGCTTTGTTGCTCTCCATGCAATATCTTTCCATTTTGCAATAACTTTTTTTCTGTTGTCAAGATTATTCTCATTTGTGTCGTCTCCATTCTTTTGGCTTTCATCTATAACAATCTGACCTTTTTGTTCATTGCCGCCGTCTTCATTTTCTTTTTGAGTAAGGTTGTTTCTCTGTCGTTCTTCAAGCTCTCTTGTTTTGTTTTCTGCCTCAGTCATTTCTGACAGGAAATGACGACTAAATGCATTGACGTGAGCTCTAGGTACGATTGGAGAGGGTCTACGGTATTCCTCTTCGTCAGAAGAAGAATCAATAGCGACTTGAAGGGCTGGGTCCCAGGATTCTACATTGTTCATAAAAGCATTCACTTTACGTTTGATAACGGCTGCCTCCCTTTCTATCATATTTTGAGTTAGGTGACCAGGAGCATTATAAGTGCTGCGTCTTCGCTGATTGATTCTACCTGTCTGTGTACTGGGTCTTGTGGCAGCCTTCTCGTAAAACAGTTGTCTTAAATCAACTTTCCTGGGTGGAGGCTCTTCGTCATCAGAATCCAATAAATAACAACTTTTTACAGGTTTATTTGTCACTCCTTCGTGAAATGTATTCGATCTACGAAAGATATGAGCATCCAATCTTGTGTAACTCCTGTTTTCATCATCAGGAAATGCAAACTTAACTTTATGACCAGATGGTGCACGACTTGACTTTGTGTCCAAGGAACTTGAGGATTGACTGATGTTGGGGAAAGTGTTCGCTCGAATCCTGTAAGCTTTGTTGAGTGAATTTACCATTGTATTGCCATCTGGTGGCTGAGTCAAGAAGGACCAGTTTTTAGCGGAGCCTGTTTCCCTAGCGTACAACCTCTCAGCTGATTTAGATATAGGTCTGTCATTCTGTCTGGATACTAATCCCCTCGATGGCCCTTCAGATCTGGCTGAGGTTCGACTTTTTGACTCTCTGCTGAAACTCTTGTGTGAACTGAAATCTGGAGAGCCAGATGAGAAAAGTTCAAATTTATATCTTTGTAGAGTTTTCCTGGCTTCAGCTAATGTTGGTGTTACAGTCTCTTGTAGGCCACTGTGCCGCACTGGGTATTTGAGGGTTTTCCTCAAGTAATAACACGGTCCTGTGACCCCAAGTCGTTTCTGTGAAGTTTCGAGCTGGTGATCATCATAACTGTAATCTTTAGTTGGTTTCAGTCTCTTGTTGATTTCAACGGTATTCCTGCGCCGATCAAGGTCAAGAAGTTTGACATGGTGTCTTAGTCTACTACTGGTTTCATGGAGCTCTCTGAGTGATGTGTTCTCTTGTTTCTCAATTCTACCTTTAGTCAGGTTGAAGTGGTTGTTACAGATTGAATTTTGTATGCTCGTCAGCTTCTCAGAAAGAGACGCCTTGCGCTGAGAATCATCCACGATCGTCGTCTGCATGTCACGATAAGGATGACTAACCAACGGATCAGAGTCTATTATAAAGTAATCTCCTGCAAAAGAGCAAAGAAATTTTTAATTAAAAATTATGAAAACGGAAACCATTTGCTTTATAAATCAAAACTATCTTGTTTTTTTTTTATATCTTACATCTAAAAGTTTAAAAGTTAGATGACAAATAAATTAGATACCCTAAGAAGGATAATTAGTTTTTTCATTTTATCTCAAAAGTGGTAAATATGACTTAGGCACTTATTTTATTAGGGTGAAGATGTGTGAGTTCTCAGTACTGTGCACAGCTTAAACCTTTTCACAATAATTACATATGATTTAAAATCCTAGCTGACAACCTGTTAAAGGAAACAGATTGGAATTTACCTCACCATGAATACCATTCTTATTTAGATTTTTCAAGATTTTAAAATCTCTTGGCTTGTGCATTGAAATCCTTAGACATTATTTACTAAACTCACATGGCTTTGATACACAGAAATTTTGAATCCAGTGTTCTATAGTATTACGTTCTCAGGCGTTGAAGTTGTGATATGGATTATCTTGGCTACACATAACCGGAGCCTAAGGTTTGTACAAATGGACGTCTTTAAAGAGGAAAGCGCCTTTTGTATGTGCAATATTTCAGCTCGATACATGTAAATAAATGATGATATTGCATAATATCTTCGCATTTTAGTACCATTCACTATTAGACTTTATTGTAATGCATTCAACCTTTTAAATGACTATTAATTATTTAAATCAACTGTTGTGTAATGTTTTCAGAATTTCAACAAATTCCAGTCAGTTTTCAACTGGACAATAATAAACCCTAGCTGTTATATGACATTATTAATTTGAATGATTTGAACTTCAATAATTCTCATATTTCTACAAGCTATAACAAATGTCATAACATCAGAAACCATGTGACCTGTATGTGTTAATTACCCTAAATGCTCAACAAATTCGACCCCATTTACCACCTATAAAACTACATTTTATGCAAAGGTTAAGAAGTGTAGAAACACACTGTTGGAATTTGTAAGAAGTTCATACTTTAAGCTACAAGAAAATATAAGCTTTACTTCCAAGCTCACATTAATACCTTCAATAAATGACTTGAAACATGTGTCCGTGGAGGTCAAATTTGTTGAGCATTTAGGGTATCTCCACAGTACTAGATAGTTTAACTGCCAAAATAGAGTGAATCGATGTTTGAATCATACAATGTCTTATTTTAATTTATAATGCCATAGACATTTCAATTATTAAACTCAGAATAGCGTAACCCCCAACATCATATTGTCAGGAATATTTCGGTTATTTTGGGGATTACACAATAAGAAGAGTTTGAGATCGGAGTTTTTTTTACAAGGGTATTTCTCGCTTTCCCTATATACACCAGCAGCACAAAGTCATCATATAGGCTAAATGAAATACCTTTGAGTATGTTTAATGCCAATCAAGTAAAAAAGAAATAGATTGCTGACGTTTGTAGCTGACTTGAGTGAGAGTCAATTGTTGGTATTCACTTTATTTTAAAAGTGCTGTGAAAAATAATCACAAATCTACTTTTACTGGTCACAATCTTATCAACATGTAATAATTTGATTAACATTCTTTATACACACAAATTGAGTGGTTGTCAACATCCCAATCTTGCTTTACTAGCTTTAGAGGAGCTAACATTTGAGCTTACTGTAACAAATATTAACTTGCTTCTGTATCATTATGTGAATACTCAGTCAATATATTTGCTCTATTAATATTCGAACGGCAGACTCTCAATACTTGAAGTTGGCATTAAGCTTAAAAAAATATATTTTAAAAAATGGTGCAGCCTACCTGCATGTATCTCTTCTTAAATTACGCTATTAAAGTAATCCTAGATAAGGTGAGATCACATGTTATTGGTTGACATGAAACCTCTTATCCTCTGTTAATGGTTTTATTTGGCCATTGAGCAAAAATAACCTACACTGGCATTTCAATTGTCCTTTTCTGAGGAATAAGCTCAAATCCAATGTATACATCTACATATGTTAACTTCATCTCTGTAAATGTATCTGTAAAACTGACAATTCCATACCCATGAAATGCTCAAAACTCAATGCTTTAACTAACCTCTCTTATATATGAGTACATTCATGCAATTATAATAGACAGGCCCTTACAAAGCAAATACCTTCACTATCTATTGTGATCTTTCCATTTATTTGTTCAGGACACTAACGTTGTAAAAAATTGTTGCAAATCATTTTAGCAAGGCTTGTCCCTGCCGCTTATCTTTTCAAAGAAATTATTTTAATAGTCAAAAAAAGTGGTAGGACATTGCAGTCGACATACTTTTTTGTCTGTCTTATTTTTGCATTATGTTTCGCGTGTAAAATTGTGTTCTTTTTTTTTAGAATTTCTATGATAACTAGATTGTGTCTTTTAATGTAATGCTGAAAATTGTAATAGCGACCAATTTACAGTGTATTATTGTAAGTGATTGTTCACTTTTATAAATAGATCTGTAAACATGTTCAGTCTCAACAATAGGCTATTATCACCTCCTTTAGAATTCACTGAAGAGTGCCATCAAGGGGAAATACCCTTAATTATCTGTGAAAGAGCTATTAAATGTCTTCTGTGTTAGTGTCAAAGCATGACACATGTCATGTCTAACATAAATCTGGTAATAATTAGCACTTTTTCAAAACTATTCTTCAGTTAAAAAATTTCTTAAATAAATAAATAAATAATAATGTTCACCTAGCAGTCCATAACATCGAGCAGTTTTTATTCTATTTTCCGACTCAAATAAACAGTAATTTGCCATAAAAGGATATCAGTTCTTTGATAAATAAATAGTAATTTGCCATAAAAGGATATAAATTCTTTGATAAATCTTTCGTTTCTTCCCATATTTTCCTGATTTTCCCTTTTCTTCTTAGAGAGGATTGGTAATTCTACTCAAATAGTGCCAAAATCTAACATTTATTGATAACAAATCTGAACGGAATAAACTGGCTTTGTGTGATTATAATTATTAATCATTGGCACTGATATTCAGTATTTGCATTAAGAAATAATCTGTACAAAAAGAAATAAAGTATGAAAAATTCATACAACGCTCACCTCCACACATGTTTCGCAATCCTATTGTATTTTTTATATGTTATTTTGTCAAGGTGGTATGTGCCGTAGGTCCTTCAGATCAGCGATTCTTCAAATTGGGCCAAGGCAGCCTTATAGATGATTAATACACTTTCTCACACAACAACTCCGATAATCCCACTCTAAAGCTGTTGATTATTATGTGATTATATCACAAGTGATGTTATTCAACAGTAAACACGTCATAGAGAGATGACATCACATTTTTGATGTCTTCGCTATTGTGACGTCACTACTATGTCACAACGTTCTACACTTTGTTGCAAAAATGCGTTCTAGTTCAGTCGCAGTCTCTCTATGATGCCTATGACCCATCAGTCCAAAATGATTTTCTATGCGCGAAAATCACCTCAAAAGTGCTAAAAATGTGTAGTGTGAGAAAAAGATTAACCAATGAGAGACTGTGAATTATAAAACTATCACCTCCGGCTGGTGACTTGAGTGATATTCAACGTAACACACTTACTCTCGTTGGTTAACCTCTATATTAAACTTCTGATCCTCAAGATGAGATTTGATAGGACCACAACATGGATAGATGCTATTTAATTGACTAAATTTAATTGAGATGTGCTTTGTGAATCATGAATAACTACCACTGACAATAGCCATATTCAACCGGTCTATTACGGATATTCTTGTATTTGCTTAGCCAATGTATATGTTTAAAGTAAAGATTCTTTAAATAATGTTACTATATTTTAGTTACACAATTTAAAAATGTCTCAGCAGGCCTATTTTTTAATGCTTTTCAGCATAACCTAAACGTCGTTCTTCCAAATATTCATGATATTAACCTATCACTTGCATGTATTTGTTACACGTAAATGTACATTCAGAAGAAAAGAAAAAACACATAGTATATTAATACTAACTTTATTTCATGGCCTAACTGACAAAATCTGTTTTAAAAAAAAGTTTTGACCAACACTTTCAAAGATTTGGGTAACCTATATTGAAATGGGTCCTTAGGAAATTAATTTAGGTTATCGTGGAAGACCCTGTTCGTTTCGTTCTTTCCAATGGCACAGTCGTTCTTCAGTGGTATGAATTTTAAATAATTGACTAAAAGGACAAATGTTATTGATTTATATGATTAAAATTATTGCTAAATCAACTGTTATTCATTATTTTAATAACCAATATAGTTCTTACCTGTTTGTTCTATAGGAGACACAATTGTCTCAAACAACAATGGTGGTAGAGCCATCCTGTCAAATCTGCTTCGAAACTTGAATCCGTTGAAAGACTAGTTCAGGTATTGCTTTAAAAAATTCTTTCTAATTGAAAACCTTTTTCCCTTTTTCATTTGACTTCACTGTAAAATTTCTTCTAATAAAAGTCTTTTTTTCCTAATTAATAAAAAAAAAATCTTTGTCTTTTTCTCCTACCGATCTTGTTATTACCAGCCATAAAGATACGTTAAAATGTTTGCCCAAGTTAAACACCTTCATGTAGTTCTGTTGCTATGTTGCGTTTTTTAGCTTGTCTGCGTCACAGGGTTATAATTGTTAGATAGGAAGCCATTAGATTCTATTATCTTTGCCTAAACCATATATCTTACCTTGTAATAGAGATCATTGTAGAAAATCCAGCCATGCTGTCTTGAGTCTTGTGTTCTTTTAGTAGACTTAATTGTCTTCAACCAGTCAGCCTTATCAATATTGTGCTGATCACAGCCAGGATTGTAACCAAAACCTCCCGGAACTTTGGAGTTAAAATCGGGACTTGGGGGTTAGACATGAATCTTATAGCGTTGAGTTTAACCGCGGGATCAGATATTAAGTAATATGATACTGTCAAGTTATTTGTATTCATAAGTTAAATGGTGGTATATTGACCATTTTTAGTTCATGTTTATTAAGATCTTGGCAGTAGGCTTTGAAAACCAATACCCCATTTCGTGGATATTATCTGGACTGGTAAATCTCACTTTACAAGGCAGTATTATAGACAGATTGCATAATGGCCTCATCAACGTGTATGACAGGTTTAATTTGCGAAATATGGGATTGATTGACTCACTTCTCATCAAGCAACTCAAAATACCTGAGAAAAAAAAAATAGGGTTCAAAAATGTAATCAGGGAATATGGTAGAGGTCTATTCTGCTCTGTCACAAACGCCTGATGTGTTAAGATGGAAAGTTAATCTGATACTGTATGTACCTTCCATCGAGAATGCCAGATAACAGTATAACTATACATGCATCTGTATCATTCTGTATATACATTTCTGTTTTAACACCCACGCAAACAGGCAGGTGCTGTTGAATAAGAATTTAAAAAGGGGTCAGCTATTAACTCCTAAATCAGATTGGAACACAATATCTTGGCACTGGAATTTTTTGCTCTATTCTGATTAATCGAAGTTGATTATGTATTTAATTAAGTAATAAAAGAAGCTAAATTTGTTTCAGGCGGCCATTCTGTTAGATACATGTGTGTGTATCAGCCATTAATTACCTGCTTTGCCTGGTGTGTATATCTCAGAACCAGAATATTACCAAATTATCTGCACGTAAGAACGTTGTCAATTTGAAATCATAACAAGACATGCATGTCTCTGATCTAAAAATTCTGATTTAGGCCACTTATTAGCAACTAATTTTCTTATAAACAATTGGGCCCAGGATTCTAGTGGTTTTGCAAACTCAATAAATTTACCAACCATAATCATGGGCGGTTGGACAGAGCCTCTTTTGCTCTGGTGCTCTCTGAGCTAAAGGCTCATCAGGAAACTGATTTGTTGTGGTGTCCTGTATGTCGTCCTATAAATGTACTGTGGTGCCTTCTGTACGGCCAGAGTCCTGTAGGGTGGCACGGAGTCATGTGAGTGGAATGACCTGAAGTATGGTGTAAAACCCCAATCAAACAAACCAACCATAATCACTTAAATTTTGTGTTTTTTCCTCCCCTATATTTCAGGTGATATTTTAGGGTTGTTACTGGACGTAGATAACCAACAGTTGATATTTTACCTGAATGGAGATGCTCTACCACCTCATAGAGAGCTCTTCGCACTATCTAGGTAAGTAGAAAACCTACTGAAATCAATCAATCCTGCAATCAATTGATTGAATCCTCTAAGTAGCATTTGCTGAGGATTTTGGGTACCCTAAAATCTCAACAGATTCAACTACTTTACCTCTGAAACAAACTATATGTTATGCAAAGACTTATAAGATAAGTGTAGAAACACAATCTTGAATTTTTTATTAAGGCTTGAACTTATTGACCAGTATAAGTTTTTCAGTTCCAAACGCATATTTATAAGTTCAGTAAATTATTTAAAACTTTTGATATGTAGGTCGAATATGTTGAGGATTTAGGTTATCATGTTTTATTTCTATAGGCTTGCACTTTCACAAAAACAAATAAACAAAAACAATTGTTTAAAGAAAAAGAATAAAATATAAGTGTTTACATTAATCAGCTACCTCTGTGGTTAATGTGTGCTTTGGATATCAAATTTTCATATTAACAATGGACCTGGAATCTTGGATCTCCACAGAGCCTATATTACGTGGTGCTCCTTCACCCCCCCAGAACAACGCTACGGTCACACGATGGTGGCATTTGACAGATATATGTATGTATTTGGAGGTGCTACATATAATTATATAAGTGAAATAAAAATACATTTTTGTTTTTCAGGAGTGGGTTTTTTGCCGCTGCTAGTTTCATGTCTTATCAACAGTGTCAGTTTAACTTTGGGGCCAAACCATTCAGATACCCCCCACCTATAGCCTTTAAGAAGTTTAACGACTTTGGTCAGCTGAGTAAAGAAGAAAAAGTTGTCCTGCCCAGGTGAGTTCCTATAGAATGTCCACTGTAAGCCCACAGAATAAAGCTCTTGTCCTGCCCAGGTGAGTTCTTATAGTATGTCCACTGTAAGCCCACAGAATAAAGCTCTTGTCCTGCCCAGGTGAGTTATTATAGAATGTCCACTGTAAGCCCACAGAATAAAGCTCTTGTCCTGCCCAGGTGAGTTCTTATAGTATGTCCACTGTAAGCCTACAGAATAGAGCTCTTGTCCTGCCCAGGTGAGTTCTTATAGAATGTCCACTGTAAGCCTACAGAATAATGCTCCTCTCCTGCACAGGTGAGTTCTTATATAGTGTCCACTGTATGCCCACAGAATAATGTTCTTGTCCTGCACAGATGAGTTCTTATAGTGTCCACTGTCAGCCTCCACTATATGCCCACAGAATAATGTTCTTGTCCTGCACAGGTGAGTTCTTATATAG
>JAVFBZ010135457.1:15033-45335 GCA_032466195.1 Katharina tunicata
TCCACTGTCAGCCTCCACTATATGCCCACAGAATAATGTTCTTGTCCTGCACAGGTGAGTTCTTATATAGTGTCCACGGTCAGCCTCCACTATATGCCCACAGAATAATGTTCTTGTCCTGCACAGATGAGTTCTTATATATTGTCCACTGTCAGCCTCCACTATATGCCCACAGAATAATGTTCTTGTCCTGCCCAGGGGAGTTCTTATACAGTGTCCACTATATGGCTACAGAATAATGTTCTGAATAATAGACTTCCACTGTGGAATCACTTTAGTATGAAATAAAGTGGATAAAAGTGCTAATGTTTAAATTTTGTGTGTAAGTGCATTTTAGAGTGGTTATATTATTCTGCCTTCCATGGCAACTTAACTTGACAAAGACATCACTATGATGGGTTTTCAATTTTTCACCTTCTGGGTATATTAATAGGCAACATTTCGACCAATTTCAAGCAATGATTACAAATCTCAACCGAATATACTTAAATCGTAAAAGAACAAAGTTATTAATTTCTTTAAGAAACTGACATTATGGCTACGTTAGAATGACACGATGTAACATTGGAATAACAGTTTTTGTTGTTATGACAATGAATAACTATGATTTAACAGTTTTCACTATTCTACATATAAAAGTAAAAAAATATATTTATCATTATATATTTATGATTTTTCTTTTACTATTTAAGTATATATAGCCTGTTGAGATTTATAATCATTGCTTGAATATGGTCTTAGCAACTAGGCCGAAATGTCGCTTATCAATATACCCAGAAGTTGGAAACCCATCACAGTTAGGTTTGTAAAATGTGTCCAGCTTCTAAATGCTGCTTAAACAAGAACCCGAACTTGACTTTTGATTGCCATGCACAAGATGCATTACTAATGTTGTCATCTTGATGTTTCAACACTTGTTATGATGAATTGGGTCTGAGTAAAGGTTGAATCTTGCATCCCTAGAGTGTCTTATTAACACACAATATTCAAATGTTAAGATTTTAGAATTTCTCAATCTCTTTTTTTTCTTTTCTCAGGCATAATCTAATAGCATTATTAAACCGATTGACAGTACCTGAGGATTCCTGTACACTGTGTTTTGATCAAAGAGCTCAGGTCACCTTAAAACCCTGTAATCACAGGTAGGCTGAATCTAATATTTACCAGTACATAACCTGTACATGTTTTGTTGCTGGTGGTTGATAAGAAGTTTCCTGTACCATAGTGCTCTATGAGCTAAGGGGCATCAGCTAGCCGATTTGTTTTGGTGACTTGTTTTTAGTCCATTATGGTGGTTTCTTTCGCCCATTTTGGCTGGCACACCTTCATATGAGTGAAATAAGCTTATTCAAGTACGGCGTAAAACCCCAATCAAACAAACAAATCTAATATTAACAATTCTGTATGTTTTGGTTCGGTTAACATCTGTTCTCATTAAAGGGCTTGTTGCTTCCTCTCAGTCAGCATATGTATACAAGTCATTGTTTGACATAACTGAACAGTATCATTTTATATCAAACTCATCTGTAAAGAGTTATTCCCCTTTATTACAAACTCTCCTGTTATAATATTTTCGGGTGACTACTATTTCATTTGTATAAAACGGTCCATTGATTCACTCACATGACATACCTTGTATGTCATGACTAGGCATTTTAAATATAGCTGTGAATGTCAAGGCAAGGCTGCTGACACTTGACCTGATTAATCGACCTATGAAGAAATTTAATGTGTGCTTGATTCTGTTGATGCATTAGTCATTTCTACCTTATGTTATGCTTAAAAGTTCCATTTTATTTCTTCATTTTCTTTGCTGTTACCTGATCTATGTCGATTTTTATTGGCACGCAATGCATTTGGTGTCGTATAGGATACGTTTATCTACATGCGATACAAGTATTGGGTGCAGCGGTAAATAAACCGCTAAAGGGCTAAAACATGGCATGTGATTACACAAGAGCCGATAAACGGAAGGTACCGGAGATAGCTGATGTTGAACAAGAATGATTACAATTTATGTATGGTCAATGTGAACAGTGGCTTTATATATAATAGGATCCTGACAATAAATTATTTTTCTTTTTTGTTAGAAAACATAAACTGCATGAATTTCCATTTCATGACATCTTGTTAAAAACTTTTGGACTATGCAATCTTAATCTCTATCTTCTAAACAAAAGTTGACCTTGACCTTTGATTGTTGCAGGGGTTTCTGTGTGAATTGTTCATACCAGTTGGATACGTGCCCAATGTGCCGAGAATTAATAACGGAAAGGGAGATCACTCCAGAAGAAAGCAGTGCGGAAACTATTAATGGACAAGAACATAATTCTTACAATTTTAATGAAGATGAACCAAAGGATGTTGTGGACATGAAAGACATTGATTTGCAGTCTGATGATGTGATTTTGTCAGTGACAGATGATGTGAGAACAACGCCATCATATCCAAGGAACTCCTTAGCAACCGTGTCTTGACAAACATTTTGTTTGTTTTAAAATGTTCCAGAATTTTATACTGTTTGGTAGACTTTTGTTTTTGTGAAAGGGGCTGTATGTTCTGTATAACAGCAAGTTAACTGTACATCTAGAGGGCAGCATAATTCCTATAGCAAGTGGTTACGGTTAAATGAGTTTTGTGCAGGTGTTACAGCAAGGCAGGTTTATAGTGCGAGATTATCCTCATAACAAATTGTTTTTATCTACTAGGAATAAACAAGTTCTTTAAGTTTTCTCTTAAAAAAATTTACATATCGGTATGAAAATCTGACATGTGTTTTATAAAGCATAATGTACAAAATGTCAAACAAACTCTCAGCAGTTAACTGAAAATCTACACATACTTTTTGGCCAGTTAACCCTAGATATGGTTATTTTTGTATTGTTGATACGTACTAAGCAATGATAACCATTGCAGTGAATTTAAAATTTTACCTCAAGTTCTGATTGGTCAGTTAGTCCTAGATATGTTTTTTTTTTTAAATCTTTGCTACTTACTAATCAGTGGTCACCATTGCAGTAAATTTAAATATTACCCAAAGTTCTGATTGGTCAGTTAGTCCTAGATATGTTTTTTTTAAATCTTCGCTACTTACTAATCAATGGTCACCATTGCAGTGAGTTTTAATTTTACCGTGGCCCAAAGTTCTGATTGGTCAGTTAGTCCTAGATATGATTGTTTTGGTATCTTTGCTACTTACAAAGCAATGATCACCATTTTTTTTTATCTATATTATTTTTTTTGTGAATTTTATCTTATAATGGTGTAATTTTTTTACCACAGAATATTTTACATTCTTAAAAAGATAGAAAAAGAAAAGCAAACTTTTAAAGTGAAAATAAATGTGCATTAATATTTTTGTATAAAAGTTTCATTCTTATATTTATAATGTATGATGTAGACTATTATAAATCTATTTAAATCCTAAGACATGACTTTAATGCTTAGCCACCATTTTATAAGTAAGTTTAGGCTATTGTACATAAATATGCTTAAAATTTGTTTAATATATTAAATTAGTAAAAAAATTCAGAAGTTAATGTGACTATACTGAAAATGTTGTCTATTACTTAAATTAATATAAATAGATTTTATTATAATGTTTTTGTTTTTTTACTATGCATTGACAATGTTCACTGACCGAAGAAAGCAAGAAAAGTTTTAAAACCAAAAATATAAAACTTCAAAGAAATTGTTGTCCAGACCTGTTTTTTAATCCAATGTGGTTTATTTAAGTGCAATATTATGAAAGTGGTTGACTGTTTTGCGAAAAAATACAGGAAACTAGGTTGTATAAAACAGTAGAAATTATAATAATATACAATAATTTACATAAATCTGGTCAACTGGACAAACAATTTTTTTTATGTGGTGTAAATCCCCAAGCAAACAAACTATAAAAATGTCTTATCAATTTTACTTAAACATGGAACGATTAGGATTTCACACATTGGCTTTCTATGCAATATTCTGAAATAATTTTTTTTATTTAAAAGAATAAATGTCTTATTGCACAAGTGTATGCCTAGTAGATGAAGTTTCTTGTGAATGTCATTATTGCATAACATTTCTGCAGTGTACTATTTCTATTCCATTGTATCTTCCAAACGTAATATTGGGCGAACAAGCTGCAAATATAACATATTAACGTTAATAAATAGGTAGTTAATCAGCCCCCTGTCTTTATTGGCACTAGAGAAAGTTCCATTTTTTCAAAAGAGCAAATAATTTCACATTTTATGGTAATTTTAGAGTAACAATGGAGTACACCGCCATCATATACATGTTGGTGAAATGTCTTTGAAAATGGCGTTAAACAGCAATCAATAAGTAGCTACCGGTATGTAGTTAGACTAAAAAATGATCAGTATTCTGTATTACCTAGTTTACAGATATGTGGTTTTATACTGAGATTCTTATGCTATCTGTACTTTTCCTTCGCGGCTTGTTTCTCCATAGATGTAACGCGAAGAAGAAGACCAACTGATCAACTGTTTTAGCTACCCTAACAGAATGTGGTGATCAGGAAAGGGTGACCAAATGATACGGTTTCGGGTGGGACAGCCCTTGATTTGTGTATTTTTTCCCCTGACTGTAGCTCCGCTCTGTAGAATATAGGTCTATATGTGTATAAATTTCATATTTTTTACTTTAGCCATGAAAAATATGAGCTATACTTAAAGAAAGCTGTGAACTGTCGATTTGGTTCAAGTTACAGGAGGCATATAGAGACTTTTATGGAAGGGGATCGCCGCCATGGAAAATGGTATGGAGAATCCAGTGTTTTAATCAATAGCGCGAGCGCCCCCCAACGTCATAATAGAGCATCAAACTATCCAAATCCATGTGGCTAAGTCTGTTGTGTGGGTAAATCTGCTATGTTACCAACTCTGTACACAAGGCAAGCAAATCAGCCTGGACGAATGCAATTTATCCAAGGAAACAAGCCGATATAGTCACATAACATGCACGAGTTGATAAAAATACGCAGTTAGAATGTCTTCAAGCGACATAGCATAAGGCATTTAATTTTACACACATAGACTTTTGGCGGCGCTCCCCTTCCATAGACTTTAGGCCTATATGTGTATTAATTAAATTTTTACAGAAGCCGTGGAACTATTTAAAAAAAAAGATGTAAACTGCATCTTTCAATAAACTTCAAACAATAAACCCTAAAACGTTTTTTTTGTTTGTTTCGGGAATAAAACCTTTGCTGTTCCATTTCGTTTATTGATGTATTTAGTATATGTTCGTCTTTTGATGGCTGTTAACTTGAAAATTACCTTGTGGCACAGTTTTCAGCAGTTGATCGTCAAATTCTAATCACCTTTTTTGAAGCTGGGTACATTACAAAAACATGATGACTGAGATGGATTTTCAACTTCTGGATATATTGGTCAGCGATGTTCGGCCTAGATTCTGAGACCATTTTGCTTAAAAACGGTCTTAGCATCTAGGACGAAATGTCGCTTTATACCAATATATCCAGAAGTTGAAAATCCATCTCAGTCGTCTTGTTTTTGTAAAGATTCTAATCAAACAAATATTCCATTGTAGCAAGATGTTGAATGGGATAGACCGTGGCGTATGTCTGCCTATTGGTGGCGTATGTCTGCCTATTGGTGGCGTATGTCTGCCTATTGGTGACGCCACACGTTGAAAATTTGGTTTCTGGCTTTTGACTTGAAAAATCAGATTCTTTTCAAACTTGGTGAAATTATTCCATATTGCATGGGATTGAGTTTGGACTCTATGCGCCTTGTGGTGGCTAACATTATTGTTTATACTACTAGTTAAAGCAGGAAACACTTTATATTCAGGTGCATTTTGTAACTCACCTATTGCTATCATTAATTTACTATAATGTTGAAATCCAGTGTATATCACTTTTTAAGGGAAGGAAACGAAAGAGCCAATTCATAGTCAAATTATAGACCATACGAAGTTGTTAATAAAACTGCTCTTACATATTACTCGTTTTCCACTGAAAGCAACTTCAACTGGACCTTTCCTGTTATATTTGTTGTACATGTAGTGATTTTGCATGTAAAGTCAAGTAAATGTGCATTAAAATGTTGTTGATCAGATATATAATTTTTGTTTTGCTAGGGCAAAATTGCTGTGATTTTTACCTGCACGAATGCTTAAAAAAATCATGGCACTATCAGTCAACCATACATTTTGCTTACAGTAGTTCAATTAAGGTGGTTTTCAGTGGAAAATGAAGAATCTTACATAAAATGTAATACATGTAGAATTTTGTTAACAACTTGGAAAGGTCAGTTTTTAAAATACGACTATCTTTTTTTTGTTCTTGTTTAATTCCCCTTTAACACAACATGGCATTGGCAAAAAGAGAATGAAAACAAAAACTTGTAAAAGCATCCCAAATCTCAGTTGGGGCCTGCGCCGTGGCTCAGTGGTTAGGGCGTCTGACTGCAGATCCTCCTTCGATGTACCGCACGGGTTCAAGCCTCCCAGTGGACCTGAGGTATATGAGGGAGTCACACGAGGTGACTTCGGCAATTGCGGGGGCAGTTTTTACAAGGTTTCCTCCCGTATTGAGTACGACGTTAAACACCAATCAAGCAAACAAATATCATTTGATCAACAGCTCTTTTGGTGGAACATGAAATATGGATAACCACTCAGCTTAAGCGGCTGGTCCTCCAGTTAAGGTGAAATAGATTATTTGATTAGGGTTATACACCATACTTTAGGTAGTTTCACTCAATGGGTGAAGGAAACCACACCTCAACAACACTGGCTTTTGTGATCGTATTAATCCTCATCCTTGTTAGCGCCTCTGTGCAAGAGCAGTTGATATCATTCATTGCGACGCGGACAGCATAAACTAGTCCGGAGTGAAGTAAGCTTTAGTATGGTGAGACTACATGTACATACCTTGTGCTGGAATGAAAATTAGACAAAAGGTGTTAAGTTAAACCTCAATCAAATATTCCATACATATTTCACTGTATTTGTTTCTATGCGTGGAGTTAGATTCACTTTATAAATATAAAGAGGGGAAGGCTTTTGTTTATTGGTTTTCAATACAGGATTTAAGAGATTTCACTCATTTGACAAAGTGCCTGTCCGATAGGTGACGGCAGAAACTTTTGAGGTCACTGACAACTTCAGGAAAAAGAACAACATCCGAGAGGGCTTAAGGCCAATCAGAATAATCCCTTTGTGCAGATTGAAATGCTGGTCATAAGTCAGCATGAATACCACAACATCACCAGATTCTTTTGGAAAGGTGTAAGATAAACTCCTGTTCAAGTTATTGGTTGGTGATTAATGCCATGCTCAAGTGTATTTCATTTATATGATGGTTGTGTATTACAAGTGAACATTACGAAGAGAGAACACAACCAAAATGCTTCAATGTTTATTGTCCATTTTCTGGAATTCTTTGTGTAGTTTTTATAAAAAAGTTATGTTTGAAATAATTCTGAGTGTCGAAACTCCTTGGCTATAATTCAAATCTTCAAATCAAAATTTGAATTATTACGGGTGATTTTTTAATCTTGCTCCTCTCGTTGACAAATAAAAATGCTTTAAAAATGTTAGCAATGCGCGACGTGGGCATTTTAAATACATTCATTGTAAAATATCTTCGAGATTTCAATTCAAACAGAATTGGAAATCACTCAAACTTAAAATTACTCATTTTTATTCAGTACTGTTCTGTATCGTTAACAGGTTAAAGGGCTATATGGATGATGTACATGTAGTAGACTAATAACGATACTCTGTATCTACCAAAAGATGTGAAGACACTTGTGTTAGCCCTGTTGGAAAGATAATGTTCCTCCAGTGCCGATATCCCAGCATGAAGGTTGAAACATTTAAATAATAAAACAATGTTGCATGATTGGTGTTTTAAACTGTACTCAAGGTTATTTCACTTATATGACAACGTGCCAGCCAAATCGGTGAAGGAAATATGCAAGAAAGGACAAAACAATAACATAACGTTAACAAAACAATAACCACAACAAATTGGCATCCTGTGCCCCTTAGCTCAGAGAGCACCAGGGCACCGGAGGCTCCCACCCAATCACCCGCAAAATCAATGTTAAATGAACTACCCTAAATTCTCAACAATTTCGACCTCCATGGACACATGTTTCAAGTCATTTATTGAAGGTATTAATGTGAGATTGGAACTAAAACTTATATTTTCTTGTAGCTTAAAGTATGAACTTCTTAAACATTTAAACAGTGTGTTTCTACTCTTCTTAATCTTTGCATAAAATGTAGTATTATAAGTGGTAAATGGGGTCAAATTTGTTGAGCATTTAGGGTACTCAATTTGGACTGTAAATTAAATGGTCTGCTTCTGTTCCCAAGCCTTCCCTCTCTTATCCCTATTGGCCGTTAAAAGATGTAAAATTAGTAACAACAAAGCTGAAAAATATAAACTGTGTCAACATCTCTTACTTCATTTGTCCATGTTTAGAGTTCTTATGCTCCTTTAAGTGGCATTTAGACGCTGGTTTGTTCAATAACACAGGTAAATTACTTATGGATGAACAACTTCTGGCTTTATTATAAACACGATGTTTCGGTGTTGGTACTCACACCGTTTTCAAGTAAATGACATCTTGAAACTTAACAGAGAAGATATATACAGGCATTCCAAAATAAGTTAACTGAAAACAAAAATGTTAAGTTTTGGATTTTATTTTGGAATGCCTGTATATATATTCTCTGTTGAGTTTCAAGATGTCATTTACTTGAAAACGGTGTGAGTACCAGCACCGAAACACTGTGTTTATAATAAAGCCAGAAGTTGTTTATCCATAAGTAATTTTTACCAGTGTTATTCCTTATACTCCTTTGCACATTTTCCCAAATCTTTTCAGTAGAATTACTCTGAATTGCATCCACGGAGATAACCATTGCATTGTCTGACATAAAGACCACTTTTTAATAAACTTGAAGGTTAATAAAATTCATCCGCTGTACAGCAGAAAATTTATTATACCATTTTTGAAACAAAAGAAACATGGTTAAAATGAACATTTTTGTTTTCAGTTATCTAAATATTTTATTGTGGTCTAGAAGTCTTTAAAATTTGGCACATCATCTGTTTAGCAACAGCCCAAGTTATTATGATATCAGCCAATTTATATTGCTTTTGAGAGTACCGCTAGTTTATTTGTTTTATTTGATTGGGGTTGTACACTGAACTAACTTAAGGTATTTTCACTCACATGACACAGAGCCAGCCCAATGGGTAAGGAAAGAACCCTCAACGACACTGGCATAAAAAGTCGGCTTTCTTATGCCCATTAGCTCACATGGCACTCTTTTTAAGGTTGAAAATCACAAAATGTTAGTTCCGAAAATACTCTTAACATAAGGTACCGGTATGTGATTCTTTCATTTTGTCAAACTGGATTCTGACAATATATATCTCAAGAACTGAATCCATCTCCACTCCTATAAATTTAAGTTCTAAAATTGCTTGATTGGAGTGTTATGCTGTACTTAAGGTTATTTCATTCATATGGCAGTGAAAAGCCTAATAGATAAAGAAAACGACCTTTAACAACACTGGCAACAGACAAAGATGCCACAGAAAATGGACAAGACTCAAACATGACGCCACAACAAATGGGCTTCCTGATGCCCTTCACGCTTAACTGTTCAAACCTGGAAAAAACATCCCCACCAAAACCATAAATGGAGAAAAAATTGACTTGTACTTGTATTGAATTGTATTAATGGCATTCTTATTCCAAACTCCAAAGTGCTGTACAAACTGTTTTCTTTATTGCTTATATGGCCGGTGGTTGTAAGTTGTCTGTATTACACGCAATCTTCATAGATAGAATGTCAGAGGTTCGCAAGACAGCGTTTGGCACGACACCCATTGGAGTTGTTAAATCATCCACTTGAATGTGCGAAAAGTCAATGTCTACAGGCCCTAGAATTCCCTCTACATTGGTACGTTCATGGAGGTTAAAATGCACCTGATGACCTTTCTGTGATGCAAGCAGCCATAGAAAACGCTCCCTTAGAAATGTTCGCTGTTCTTGTTTCAGGCTTGCATCTCCGGTTTCTGCCATGCTGAAATTACCTGAAAATAAAGAAAGTGGATTTATAAAAAAAAAGATTTTAATGAAAGTAATAAAAACAGACTCAAAACCTGTACTAGTAAGTAATTTTAAATTTGATTTGTGAATTTTTTTTGTTTGAGTGATTGATTGGGATTTTACTTTCATAAGGTTATTTCACTCATATGACAGGGTGCTAGCCCAATGGGCATGGGCAAGGGAAGGAAACCACCCTAAGAGACCCTTGCAACACTGTATACACCATTAAACATTTAGACAGGACAAAAAAAAGGATACCACAACAAATCGGCCCCTTAACTCAGAGAGCACCAATGCACAAGGAACTCTCACGGCAAGACGCTTTTCGCTTGATTGATGTTTTCGTGTCACAGTTGGTAACTTCACTTCTATGACAGCATGCCAGGTAGGTGGGCATAGTGTTAGCCAGAAATAAAAAAACAGGGTGTCTCAAATCCCTATTTTCAAAGAAACAGGGTGTCTCATTTGACATTTTTCTTATCTCTTCCATGTTAAATTTGACTGAAATAGGGTGTCTCAAAGACACCCCTCTGGCCAACACTATGTAAGTGGGTTCACGAAACCCCTCAAAATGACTTCCACTATATGGATGAGACTGCACTTGAGTTTTATAGTTTGCTCATACAGATAGTGACAGAATTGTTATATGCTAGTCATCTGAGGGGCTTTATATTTATATATCTGAGAATTGATCTAGAACATGAGATGATTTATTGGCTTTTGATCTAGAATGCGTGATGAGTTACCGGCTTTAATTAGTCTATATCCCTGTACCAGTGTGATTTCTCTTGCTACAAATATATTTGCCTAATATTAATAAGGACACTTCACATTAGGTTTGTCTGTTACTTATTCGAGGCCATGGTGCCCGATGCCCCTTGGCTCAAACAGCTTCTGGCACAGCAAGCTCCTTAAAACCACCTTCTATTCCATTAGCAGATAGTAATCTTCATACCATCACCATTATTAAATATAGGTCATTATAAAAGAAATATATAAATAGATAGATAAATTAGAATACACCCAAATATTACGGTCTGGAATTCAAGTGTTTAGGTCAGACATGTTGATGATTGACTGATTGGGGTTTTAAGCCTTACTTAAAGAAAGAAGACACCGCCAAAAAATTACAGGACAAAACAAAGGACACCACAACAAATTTTCCTCCTGATGCACAATAAATGGTCTTACCCACGCTCAATAATTCATAAGAGCATCAGGACATTATTAATTTTTTGCTTGATGTTTAATGTGGTTCTCAAAGGTATTCCATTTACAAATTAAAGATTTTACAGGCACTAGCAATATGGCAGAGAAAATTAGTATAAATGAATGAATTACACAACTTAAAATCATTCCACATGATACAATAAACACATCAATTTTAGTAAAAGCAAAAATGGCAGGAAACTGAAAAAAAACTTTGTAAATAGCCAATAGCTTGCAAACTTCCCCCAAATAGAACCTGTAGGGTGAACAGATTACAATACACGGCATGTTTCAAGCCTTCAACTGATTGATTGGTTGATTGATTGAATGGTGTTAAATTCAATGCTCAAGGGTGTTTCACTTATGACAGCACTGAGTGAATTCCAAAGGCAGGCAGCAACTTCAACACAACCAAGCAATTTGAAGTCAATTCAAGTGTCAGCTGATGCAAAGATATGAATATCTCCTGAGCTAAATTATGAATGTAAGCCAAGCTAGAAACAAGGCCCACTGCCCTTAACCAGAGGACTAGAGCCTTCAAAACACCCTCAACGACACTGGCAACAGATAACCATGGGCAAGGACAGGATTCCACAACAAAGCAGCTTATTGATGGCAATTAGCTCAGAGAGCAACAGCTAGGCAAAGTAGGCTACTAATATGTGACAATCTACTGGACCTAGTTAGTCAGGAACACACCAAGAGCGTATGGTGGACTAATAACGATGCAGGCCTTTCATCTAGCCAACCGGCTACAGACTTATATAGAGGATTTAGCTGTGCAGACTGAATCATATCAATGTTGCTCGAGTATGTGGTGTGGCTGTGTGAGTGATAGCCCATAACACGAGACTAACAAGCCGGGGTGAGTGGGTTATCACTTTCCCCATTAACATGAGCAAGAATATAATGGAAAAGAACTTCAATGCATAATATTCTTCAAAATTGATAAATCGTCACATTTTCCTAAGTTTCTATTAAAATTTCAAACTAGATAACTTTGGAGCAGAATGATGTTAATTTAATTATGAGGTCATATTATATATACTGGAAGTAAATGACATCATGATAGAAACAAAGTTATTTGACCTAAATTCATGGGAAATCAGTTTAATAACAAAATGTCATAACAAAAAGTGATAACCAATTGCAGTGAAATGTCACTTTTTCTGTAATTGACAACCCCATGTACATAGTTCCAATATTTTCTGGTTTAATGATAAATAATTATTATGCGGTTTGCTCATAAGCCCATTCAATCCCAAAATATTTTTAAGTAAATGAATAAATGAATGAATGTGACAGTTTTCAGTTGTTGCTCATTTGACCTTTGCTTACTGAAGTTCTGCTTTTGACAGATGAATCGTTAATTAAGGATATGATAATTAGTGCGAGGAGAAATCTCTGTTTAACATTGCAAACGTCAAGAACAGCTGAGTGGAGAAATAGGGCTTTGACCTAATTTTAAATAACATACTGAATTTAAGATTTTTTGCGTGGGATACAAACAGAGATTTGTTAATATCAATAATTACAATGTTTTGGGTTTGTTGCAAATGTAATTAGGCGAGAATTGAGAAGATATGCGTAGAGAAAGTAAGAAATCTGTGAATGAGCTGTGAATGTTTATAAGGGAAATGGGCTCAGCGATGACTCATCGGCTAACTCCGTGAGAGAACATCGTGCATCCCCGTAATTTTTGAAAAACAAATTTGTGTCAGCCAATCACATGGTACAGAGGAAACGGCATTATCCAATCATTGAGCTCATTGAACACCTCGTGGTCTTTTCCAATATGGCGGGTGAGTCCACCTCACATCTTTGTGGTTTGTCGCTCAAATTTAAAACTTTTGCGCCATTTTTAACGATATTAAATTCTTTTACAGATATTGACTTTTATCAAGAGGATTCGGATGATACCTCCGATAGCTGTAAGTAATATTTATTGTCGAGTTATCTTCCCTTGCCCTACCCATTGTTGTGATATCACTTCGATGAAGAAATCTACGCTGATTTTTGTTTTGATGCGTATTCGCGCTCTTGTTCCAACCGCTAACTTGTCACTTTCCCCAGTTTTCACGCTTACCAAATATAGCAGTCTCAAAGATTACATTCCCTTCTTCTCAGTGAATATGCCTGTGTGTGTTATAAAGATCGTCTAGCTAGCTGTTTTGTTGTGTTCCTTGGAGCAAAATATCCAATTTTCATCTCTGTTCAGTTTGTGGAGGTCATGTGACCATCAAATTGACCTTTTGAACTTCGTGCAGATTAACGTACAGCCCGCGCACATGGCTTTTCCGTGTTGGTTTTTTAAAGTGTATTTTGGGAAGTTTCTTGACCAGGAAGCTTACCCAAAGTCACAGTTAGTGTTATTAATTCGGGATTACATGGAGTTAGGTAAAAGTCTACTTGAATGGGTAACTGTTGAATGAGGAAAGAGAAGGCGCTTGGCGCAGCGAAAACTAGGTCACCACCACAGTTTACTACAGATGCTAGACCTCATTTTCGGAAGTCAGGATGGCCTTTTTCCTGTGTCACATCACATCGAAGGTAACCGAATGAGGAAAATTATAATATTTATGTCTACTTTTTGTTTATTACTGTATTTGTGATGAACTGTTATTATTGTTTTTTAGAGGAGATTTATTGCTTGAGAACAAAGGCTTTGTAGCAGAAGCCTCCATGTTTTTCCCGCTCTCCGTCCCAGCAATGTCCATGTGTTAGTGATATTTTGTTGTTGTTACCAAAATGGCATCAACATTTTATTTCCAACAAACTTCGATTGCGTTGGTATATGTTTGATATTAGAATTTAAATATTTTATTCAATTATGTGAATTAGTTCACAAAATGTTTACAAATTTAAGGATTTTTTTTTTGTGTTACTAATTAAATCTTCGTATCCACAGTTGAAAAAAAATAAAAAAAATTGAACTGGTTTGCAAGAGCTAAATTAGTTTGACTTAAAATAACATTAGTTTGTCTTGTAGAATTAATAATTATTATATGCTGATATTTATTATGCTCACTCTTGTTTTTCCCAAGACCACCACAAGAACATCGAGTCCTGAAAATCTTGCACTTTTCTATACCTTAGATTTGGGTTGCAACTTAGGTCTTTATAATCTCAAGAAATCATTAATTTTCATTTGATTTAAAACAAATTTCCTATGCATGTCCTGCAGGCTAATTTCAGGCTTTTTCCACAAAGTAAGTTGAATTCTTGAAAACTTAAAGGAAGGAGTTTTACCTGAAATACGCAATTTTATTTCCTTTCTGGGTTGTTATTAAAGGTATGGTTTCAGTATTATGGTTACTCATATTTGATATTTGTCATCCTTGAGTCATATTGGATTTGGTAGTACTGTTTTTGGTGACTAACCAATGTTTTTCTTAGGATTGGCTTAATTTTCATGTGATGCATATATGTGCATTTATTTTTTTAACAGTAAAGTAGATAAAAGAAATAAGAATAATTTTTTTTTTTTTAGGGTTCAAATAAGGATGTCTGTTAACATAACTTTTTCTGTTAGAATATTTTGACGTTTTCTTTTATTTGGAACATCGTCATGGTAATGTGCGCAGTATCTAAGACGAATGGCTCTTGTGTTTTGGTTGGTATTGATTGGCTATAATCTAGCCCTCTAGGTCATCTGGGTGTGACCTGCATAGTAATTAGACCTTTCAAGCCTTGTCATTGGTCAATGTGTGTAAAATGTGTCAAAAGGTGCATAATTATTGATTGTGTTGTTGACAGCTGCTAGCTACAAATACAAGGCATTATGCATTTATTTTAATAACAGATGCTGTTTGAATTCTTTTTAGATGGGGATTAAGCTAAATCATTTTGCTGTCTATTGACAAAAGAAAATTGTAATATTGTCAAACTACCAATATAAAAATTATGTGTTTATTCTGACTTGTCTTGCCTTGCCTAATGTTGTGAGCGTGTCTTTGTCCACAGTGAAGGGATAAAGACAGGCAGGTGTTTGCTATGTAGGTCATGTTTACTACAGCTTGCCACAAATAACCGGAAAACTCAAATGCATAGTAAACTATTTGACTGTTAGGAAACAACTAAATGTTGATATTTCCTCAAGATTTTTTGGTTTTAAAAATATATATTTTTTGTTTAAACTAATTTTGTGTTAATTACTTTTCTCAGGAACATATTTTAGAAAAGTGGAGACATTCAGTTTGTATTTCTATTCATTTATACTTTTTTTTTATTGTCATAAAAGATACTCTTACATGCGAGTTTCTGGAAAATTTCAGGTTCATGGACGGGGTGTTATGTGGGAGCTTTTCTTACCCAGGCGCTAAGAGGCACCACAGGGCAAAACAAAGCCAACTTGTTGTTTTGTTTTGTGTTCAGTAATTATTGTGTATTGCATGTTGCCAGTGACGTCAAAGGTTGTTTCCGATCACCCATAGGGCTGGCATCCCCTACATGATTTTTTAGCCAACATTTGGCGTAATGTTGATGTTTGATAAAATACACATTTATATATTAAGTATTTAGTTTTAATTTACCACCTTAATCTGTATGCTTGACAATTTTTTAAAAAGGAAAATAAAATAAACAATTTGTCGAAAAATCATCATTCTCACTTTTAAATCCAATCCTACAAAGAAATTTTAATTTATTCAATTTGTTGGTATTGTGTACTAGAACAGATTTATAAAGACCATAGATTACATTCTGGTATCTGATTTAACCAACTAAAAATATTGATTAGTCCATTGATACCAGTTAACCAAGTATAGGGAGCCGGGCATCTGATCTGTCGGATGCTGTTTGTTTTTAATGAGGGAAGTTTTTTCTTTGTTTTTTTTACAAATGTTCAGTTTTTCCACCATACATTGTTACAACTGAGTGGTCATTTAATGAAATAATGAAACTAATAACGGTTTTTGTTTATAGGCCTTGATGACTCTGGTAGGTTAGATGACGACTGCTATGGACCTGATGACCACCTCTCCCCTCTACAAAAGTTAGAGAAATACATGATCTGTGATAACGTCTTCAGCAGGTAAAGGACAAAACATTTTTTTAAAACTAAAACATATTTTTTTTAAGCTTGGATCGTTAGGTTTGTTTGATGTTTTGCTTTTGTGGTTCAAATTGGAGAGCCCAAATGGCTAAGGGCATTATGTTTCCACATTATATTCATGCTGTAACACTTAGCACTTGCTTTTAACACCAATCAAACAAATTGGAGATAGTATGGCTTGATGATTGATTGGTAATATTCATTAATGTCTTAAGAACGATTATGGAAATAATGACAGCTATGACAAAGGAAGTTAAATATTCTGCTATTTGTTCATGACCCCTGGGTGGTTTGGTAGATGTTTGACTGCTATATGACACCATTCACTGTGCCCGGTAAAACATTTAAGTGACTTAATGGGGCTGGTTTCATTCCTAAACTATGTCCTTTACAACCTAAACAATGACCCCCCCAAAAAAAAAAAAAAATTGACAAATATTTTTTGTTTTGTTCATATCGTTGTTAAACAAGTTACTGTTTATATTTTATAGACAAATGGTTGCTAAGAGTATGTTGGACACACTAAGGGCTGTTGGGGGAGAGAGGGAGGAATGTGATGCTGTGTTAAAGGCCATGGTCAGGCTCTCGGATGATGCAGGTTTGAGCACATTATTATTTGTGGGTGGGGGCTTCGTGTGCCCTGGTGCCCTCGCCCCAGGTCATAGCGATAGCCATTTTTCCTGTTAACATGCTGTGATCTCTTCTTTGTTGCCAGTGTTGTTGATGGTTTCCTTCATCCATATGAATGAAGTACCATAAATAGGGCTCAACGAAAAAGTTTGTAAATATTAACCTAATGCATGCGGAAGTGGTTTAATCACTACTTCAGTGTTTATCGACAAATTTTCATCACAATTTACAGTTTTAGGAGTAAAGATGATTGATCCCTCATGGGAATTGCCTATTGTTCCTATCGTATATATGCAATTCAAATTGTATGAAGGTGAAGCCCACAAACAAGAAAACAGCCAGTTCATTCCCTGCCTCATCTTCTGTAAATCTGGTGTCTTTTGTGTTGCCCGTGTCATTTAAGGTGGTTTCCTTCATCCATTGGACCGGCTGACCGTGATATGGTTGAAATGACCTTAAGTACAGAGTAAAACCCCAATTTAACAATGTCCATTGAAATTTTTAATTTTTTTTTCTTCTTTCAGAGGCCACAGTACGGTCAGAACTAATGGAACAAGTGCCTCATGTAGCTATGTACTGTATAGAAAACAAACATATTTTTCCCGACTCCGTGCCAACCTATATCCTTCCGATGGTGGTCAAATATCTTAATGATATGAACAATCAGGTATAGTCTATTTCTCTATTATACCTTATTTCTTGGACTAAATCATAATATAATACTCTTGAGTCTTCATTTTCCCACACCATTGAGATGCTTGTAGATTATCCTTAACAACTCTAGATTAAGATCTATCGAGAAATCTGGAATTTATCTAGAACATGAGATGATGTACCGATTTTAATTAGTCAATATTCCTGTGCCAGTGTGCTTACTCTTGACCAAAATATATTTAACATAATTAGGAGTTCTCATTTCACGATTGTCCTCTGGCTAAGGACAGTATTCTTCCTGATTATATCCATGCTGTCATTCTTAGCAGTGGAGACATTTTTTCTGGGAAATAACCATCTTGCACATATACTAATATTAATCTGCAGTGGTGTTGGGGGTGATTGTTTGCCCCCAGATTTATCTGCTTTTCTGCTAAGGGCAGTATATCCCAAGCCTTGTCATGCTGTCTTTACTTGGCACTAGGAACATTATTTTTGTCAATACAGCAATGGCATACGATCTTAAGCACTGGGTTATTTATTAACTGAGAATGGTTTGCATTTTATGTGTTGCTATGTTATGTTATGTATTTTGTCATGGTGTTAACATCTTACTCTTAGACAAATGTTTGTTCTTTTGTAGGTCAGAAAAACTAGTCAAGCAGCCTTATTAGTTGTATTAGAACAGGAATTAGTAGAAAAAGGTAAGATATATTTTATATTCTTCATCTAAATTGTTCAGATGGCTTGGATAAATACAGTTTTAAACAAATCGTTTCACACACTTTAAATGAAACTGTAAAAATACTCCTTTGCTCCGACTGGCATCTACGATACATGATGTGTGTGTTCAAGTTCATACTGCAATAGCATAGGTGGGACTGAAATATGGAATATTTTGTACTCAAAAAGAAATATTTATTTTGCTGAACTTGAATTATGTATTTAAGGCAACTTGTCTTTTTTACTGCGTCAGATAATTTCCTTATTAAATTGCTTCTGTGTTTGTTTTTATAGAGGATATAGAAGAGCAGGTTGTAAGTGTTATATCAGACTTGGCCCGCCCAGACAGTCCGGATGATTTTAAAACAGAGGCAGTCGCTGTGAGTATACTCTTTAGATCAGAATCACTGAGTAACAGTTTTCTTACTTTATTACTAGACAAAACCTTGCTTAGAAATGAATTGCCCCACCCCCTCACCACGTCTCTAGCTTGCATCGTTTCTGGTAATGTTGCTGTGTGAAAGACATGGGTAGTGAGATGTTATAATAACAGGCTCATCTTACTAACATGTCTTTTGCATGGCGCTTTGCCCAACAAGAACGGTGAATGTATACCTTCATATTTGTTTTGATGTATACATATTAGAAAAACTTACGATAAAGGATTGGGTGACGGTTTAAGTAGTTTGATATTTTTAGAATTCAGCTGGTTTTCAATTTGTACCAGACTCGAAGCAAGATGGTTTCCAGTTTGAAAAATATGACAGCTTGGAGCAGTTGTGGTTTATTTGGTGGGTAGTTTATCCATTGAAAGGGCATTTTCTCTGCTTTGTAAGTGGTTGGCTTTAGCATTATTAGTGGGAAATTAACTTACTAGCAGGTAACAGAAATCGTGTATGCTTCATGTGGTGGAAATTTTGACCAAACGGGGTGCTTGATATATCTCAAGTGAGGGCTGTCTAAAATGTGTTCTATACCTGTCAAGGTGATTGTTAAAATTGAGAAAGATGTCAGTTGTGTACAAAAGTGGTTTCAGTATTGGACCCACAATATCTTCTATACTGTGCTGAAAATGGTGGTGGTGCAAGATTTGGACACTAATGGTGGCTTTTTACTAGTCCTGAACTGCTTGTTTGCTTTTTACAGTGTTGGTTTGAATCGTTGTTTGACTTCCGCAGAGTCTTTACTCTTACTTGGTTGTTATGCTGGTTTTGCCTTCCAATTAAAGCTTGTGGCAGAACTGATATATGTTCAAAACTTGTTGGTTGTGGTGGTTTTTATATCAGGTGAAAGTTATGTCAGCTGAATATTGGAGTTGTGGTTTGGGCAACGTGTGAGAGATCTGTTCAATGCATGTTGCGGTGGCGGTTTTATAGTCAGGACACTAACATGGTGGCTAGTAACAGACCCTGATGTCATCTTTAGGTAGCTCTTGACAGATGTGTGGGGTGCTTGTCGCAAAGGTGGTTTTATGCTTGGACACTATAGGGTATGTTGTGAAACGTCCTGGATGTCTGCTATGCTTTATACTGCGGTGATGGTTTGGACCCCAATGGTAGCTTGTGACAGTCGTGGACGTCAATGCTGGTATGTAGTAGCCAGCTGACAAGCTCTATCACAGCCAGCTTTGATGAGCCGTGCCTGTCGCCTAATCAGCCCGCAGCTCTCTCTTTCTACATGCTTTTACTAACACAAATCTAACAGTAACGACCTGCCAAGAAACTTCCAAGTGCTTCTCAATCCAATGATGCTTGGGCTTCTCCATAGGACAAACATTTGTAGTTATTTTAAATCTTTGCTATTTGAGTGAAACAAGACTTGATATCCACTCATCAGGAAGTCAATTTAATATGTTTGATGTAATAGGACGCGAGTGTATCGCCTAACTCTTCCCCTTGGAACAAAACTAATAGACAGAGGAAGAAGTATCTAGAAGTTCACTCACTGTCAGGGCCTGTATAACTGACCAAGTGGCAGTGATGTGTTTCAAAGCTGTCATATCACAGCCTGCTTGGATCAGTTTTACGGGCCCTAAAAGGATCTTCAGAAGAAGTTTGAGAATTTAATTGTGAATGGACAGCATGGCTGCTGGGAAATTAATGATCGTAAGGGTATTTGTGATAAATGTTAGCTCAGTCTGATACTGGCATGAATTATAAGTAACTGTTGAACCATCATTTTTATTGCAGGACGGGTTCTGCATGTAATGTAATATTTATATGTAAGTTTTTAGTTAGAAGAATATGCTTTTCATTCCCAGAATCCCAGTATCTTTTCATCAACCAGGTTCATAGCTCTGTGGTATTGTGCTTATTCCTCGTCACTTGCATGTTTTGCTTAAATCGCCACAATCCCACCTTTTCTTGTTGCTTGTTACTTGTGGGGCTGATGGGTGTCCAGCAAATTGTGCCCTTGCTCTCTGACCCAAAGGGCAAGAGAAAGCTGATTTATTGATGCATCTCACACTAAATTTGTGCACTCTTTGTTCTGTTTCCAGTATAGTCCAGGGTGGTTTCCTACACCCATTGGACTGGCAAACGGTCATATAAGTGAAATAACTTTTTTTCCGTTAAAGAAAACTCTCTGCAAGTTGTGTTATGCAGATGTACTAAGAAGTGAAAAGTGCTCAATAGCCTGGTATAATGATACAGATAATAAGTTCAAAAATGAGAATGACAAAAGTCTCCTTAAGGCTTAAAGGAGTAAGGTCTAAATAAAAAATGAGAATTAAATTGGACATCAAATGCATGTTGGTTGTTAACACAGTTGTACAACTTGCTTTGCACCTTTGCTTTTTTTAAGTACTGGCTATTATCAATCTGGTCCCACTCTCTGTTTGCTATAGGCTTCTGTTATTTATGCTGTTGTCTGTTTCTAATGGCTACAAGTTAGACCCACCAGCTCTCTGCCAATTACTACACGAAAACCGGACACGCCCACTTTCTATTGCTGCTACTATGTGAATTTTTGAGCCATCAGAGTGGCTGTGAGATGAGGATTGACATAACATATCACAGCCTGCTTTGATGAGCTCAAGCTTTCAATCTGCATTCACCCAGTTGTTGCATCACCATCCTTTTATACCATTCATCTATTCGTCCTGCTATTATGTCACCGAGCTGCTGTATTATTACCTGGCTATTGTATCAAATCTTATCACTCGGCTAGGGCCTCTGGCTAAGGACAGTATGTTTTTCCAGATCATATTCATGCTGTCATACTTAGCACTGGAGGAACATAATCTTTCCAACAGCAAAAACACTAAATATTATGGTCGAGTTTCTGTCTACTGCTTGAATAAAGCGCCTCGTATGAGTGAAATACCCTTATGCACAGCATTAAGCATCAATCAATTAATCAATCACTCAGCTAGATCATCTTCATCAACCAGATTCATGATCGTCATCCAATCAGTTTATCGGTGATCTTTCTCACCATAACATACAAGTTCTTCAGTCTGTCAGTTGGCCAAGCCATATTTGTGTTATGTTATTAACTGGCATACCCAGATAGTTTATCCTTAGACCAATCCACATCACTAGTCTTGCTCTGGTAACCTCACATTTGGACTGTCAGCGATAAGTGAAAAAAAGGGAGAAGGAACATTTGGTCAAAGTACTGATTGTTTACTAGCACTTACAAATATTAAATGAAGCTTTTTTATATCTGTATATATCTTCATCCTGTTATCAGCTGAATTGCATTGTTAACAGTATTTTCTTGTACGCATTTAAAGACACCTTATTTCATCTATGGATGTAAAGATCATGTGTTATATAGTTTTAAACTTTCGGGTTAAATTGTTAGAAAAAGATTGCCAAGTGTCCAGATAATTCACAAATGCTCTATCTCCTTGGGGCTACTCTTTCTTTGGAATAGGACATAGCTTCTGTAATACAGATTGTTGACTTACATTAAGGCCCATCAAGTTGACTGTGATTTGCTGTTGTTGTATCATATCACAGCCAGCTTTGATGAGCTTTAGGCAAGTCTTGTCGACCTCAAATCTATTAATAATAACACAGTACAATACATGTTTGAGAAATGTTTTGTTTCGTTTATACTGGGTTCAGGACAGCTTCTAACCCTCCGTCATGACGAGCATTTGGCTAGAATGTTCAACTGTTTACAACATTGAGACTTGTGCGGGTCATTAGGTACCAGATTCATCACAGTGGTTGTGATGTGTGGTATATTGTTCATATCACAGCCAGCTTTGATGAGTTCTGTCAACTTAAATTTCATCATGCTCATGTACAAAGAATCCTGTTTAAACCTCATGGTTGCAATGATCCTGCCTGCCATATCACCTTTTCTCAAACAGACATGTCGTTGAGTTGCCTCCCCTCATCAAGGTGACTGTGATGTGGTACATTCATTTACATATCACAGCCTGCTTTGATGAGAGACTACAACTCCTAATCAACACATCGGAACCTCCATAAGTCTTCTACTCTAAGACCCTGATGCTACAAAAAAAACCAGTTCACTAAGTTTAAATTTGCTTGGAAATGTGATGTCTTTGTCTTGGAAATTGCCACAGCCATTTTAGAATGTTACAGATGTATCAGAATGACTTACAGAAGTTATAGGATATTTTTTATATATTCATTTTGTTATTTTGAACCCACCAGTTAGTCAAGTGTGTTTTAGTTTTTATATGATTAACATAAGGATTAAATTTTAAGTTTTTTAATAAATATTTGACATAAATTTAACTAAAGTCTGAGAAAGTATGAAGCAAGCATCTATTTAAATTCTAATTCTGTTTTGTTTTATTTAATCATAAATTGTGTTTTTTTAATTCTGACAGTTGATGAGTAAATTAGCCCCATTGTTAGGTAGAGAGATAACCGAAAGTCAATTTTTATCCCGTTTCTGTGAAATGTGTACAGACAATTTCTTCCATGTACGAAAAGTAAGTATTTGTTCGTTAAACTTCAAATTAATTTACTAAAAATTGCATATTTTATACTATTACAAGATGGTATTGCCTTCCTTGTGTTTACATAACATGTCTCTTTTTTTCACGAACAACGAAACTTGTCTGAACAGAGTACAGGTTGGATAACTATCTGTCTCTACTGACACTTTCTTGATTTGCTTTTTGTCTGTTTGGTGTTAAGAAACTAGATCATAACACCTGGATAAATTTATCATGAACAAAGCATTATAGGTTATTTTTTAAATTTATCCCGAAGACATTGGAACTTGTAAAAGTTCTTTCAAAAATATATACATATCGGCAATATGCAAATAATTATTTTATACGTTTCAGGTATGTGCTGCTAATTTTGGAGAGATTTGTACTGTGGTTAGTCCAGAGAGTGTGGAGGAACAACTGGTGAGTGTTTTTTCTGTGCCCTTTGTTATCCAGTTGTTTAAGAGTAATCACCATGTGAATTTGTTTACATGAATTTTAATATGAATAGTTCGCTTTCCTGACGAGGGGTCCTTCTCACAATCGTCAATGCCTTCGTAGCATAACTGCTCTCTGGCTAAGGGCAGTATGTTTCCAGATTATATTCATACTATCTTACTTAGCACTGGAGGAACATTATCTTTTCAACAGTGAGAGCACTAAACATTTTATAGCTGTGTTAAAGTTGCCGTCTTCTCTTGGAATACAACGCCATCATATAAGTGAAATACCCTTTAGCATGGCATAAAACATCCATCAATTTAACATAACTTTTAATACTATTACCATGATGCCCAGTGCTAAAAACATAACTTTGTTATAGTAATTACGTGTACGTAACGTTACAAAGGCTTTGTGAAACGACATCCTGGTCATTAGAATGAATGCCTTGCGCATTGACTTGTTAGTTTGGAGTAAGCTCCACAAGGCCTGGGCAACATTTCTCATAGTTTCTTTGACCCACAGTGCCCTGGGCATTTCGGCATCTTATTTGCAAAACTTTTGCAGAGATATTATGAAACACCTGCCCTCAAAAGTAATCGGTAATAGCCTTTTGGCCGGTGCCTGGAACAGGTTTGACACTGAGGAAGCATTTCAGCTGCAATAAACTATAAATACTTCAAGGAAGAAATATTTATTTTCTTTTTCAGTTACCCAAGTTTTATTTTCTGTGTGAAGATGGAGTATGGGGAGTACGGAAGGCCTGTGCTGAATGCTTCATGGTGGTCTCCAGATGCTGCACTTCAGAAACACGCCGTAGTCAACTGTCAACAATCTTTGTTAATCTACTTTGTGATATGTCTAGATGGGTAAGATTCATCAATACTATTTATTAGAGTAGCCTTTTAAAAGCAAACAAACTATTATTCATAAACATAGTTTTCTTGTGGAATAAAGAAAATGTTCACTTTCAGACGATGCTCAAAAATACAACGATGTTATAGAATTCAAATGGCCCTCGACAAGGACAGACAGAACAATATGTGTTACAGAAGTAACTTAATAAGTCTTTAAAGATGGAAAGTTTCCCCTTTGTCGTATTTTTTTCACATATTTATCTGTCTCCAAATGATGACGCAAAGAAACAAATTTACAGACATTAGACATTAATGGTGCTGCTACCTTGTCTAACTGGTTAAGGGAAAGAGTTTAGTACAATATGATTTTGTATGAAAGGGATGGCAAAATGCATATCAAGGTATTTAAAATTTTAAAGATTTACAAAACCGAATTATTATTTTTTAACAGGTCAGAGTGGCAGCTTTCCAGGCTCTTGGTCCTTTTATCTCCACTTATGCTGACCCCAGAATAATGGAGCTTTTAATACAAGAGGGAATCACCAGTGTGGAAGGGGAAATAACCTGGTAAGAGCAAGTTTTTTAAATTATTTTTTAGTAGCCTATTTTAAGTCTCTTTTAAATCTCCACCATATCCAATCCATTAAGGGGTTAATTGAAGGCTTAAAAAAAACAAAAGTGTATTCTCCCCCTCTCTGGTGAAAGCCCTCAGTACAGCTTTATCCAGCAAGTATATAATATAGATTCCTTGGGTTTGGTTTATTTCAGTGATATTAATTCTACACCTGTTAATAATGTTGAGGCTGGTCAAGGAGATACTGACAAGTCTGACGACACATGTCACGAAAATTTCTCTACTCCAACCTCGGTGGGAGAGAAAACAGAGGGACAGAGAGATGACGATATGGAGTTAGACACAATCTGTGATACAAACAACGAATATCTAACTATTGGTGATGTAACGACAGACTCTAGCAATACTGACTCTGAGCTTTCCTTGGAAGAAAAGCGTTTTGAACTTTATAAGGAAAATAATGAGAATACCTCATGTGAAGAAGTAGATGTACAAAGTTCTGATCAAAGCAATGAAGAAAGTTCTAAATCTGTAGTAATATCAGAAAGTGAAGCTGAGGATAAAGCAACGGATTCCAAAGATAACGAAAGTGAATCCGCACTCACAGAAGGAGAATTCCCTAATCAGAACAATTGTAGTAATATTAGTGAAACCAATACGACAGAATCTAAAGACAGCGCTAATGTAGATAATTCTAACAAAACAGATGATGAAAAAGATCAGGATAGTTCAATGTTTTTTGACGGGTCACACACAAATAGTAAAGGAACCATCACAGAATTATTGACCGATGACCGTGATCATATACACAGCGACAGCGTAGCTAATTATAATGCTTTCCAATTTTGGCGAACTCCCATCCCAGCAGTTGATCTGGATTTAGATGTGATAAACGGAGCTGTGGGTTATACCGATATCTCTGAAAGCAACGAGGAGACGCATCAAAGAACCTATGCAACCGAATCAGATATTAGTGTTACAAATCAGAATAACTCTGGAGAACACGGGTCAACTGTTTCACGACTAGAGTTTAATAAGGAGTTCATCATGTCCTTACCTGGTGGATCCTCCGTGTCTTCTAATAGTAATAAATCTGCGGTCACTCTGCACACGGCTAGCGTCAGTACCATCAACGACACGTCAGAAACCTTGTCTAATATCAGCAGTTATATGGTGGGCCATACTATGAAGTCACTGAGCCTTCATGACCAATCTCCACAAGGTATGTACTAAAATGTTATTCTTGACATAGTAGTTGGTGTGGTGGAAAAAAGTAAAATTTCTCAGCAACAGAGACCAAATGTACATTCAAACTAATTTTCGTAGATTTGACTTGCTCCGGCTGTGTCGTGTCACAGTTGAGTGAAAAGGCAAGGAATGTTGTCGCAATTATTTAAATTGGTAGATACTGTTTCCTGTTTGGAACAAAGCTGCTGCAGTTTTAATTAATTTGAACTACTCTATCGGCCAGAATTTTTGCTTTAATATGTTTTTATTTAAAGGCACTATTCCCCCCTCATAGTAGATGCTGATTGAAAGCTTGTTTGAAATAAAATTGAAAGAAAAAAAGGCAAGATATATTTAATGCTGTGATTTCGATCTGCTGCTGTTAAAAAAAAAAAAAAACCTTGATTAATGGCAATCTTTTAATTTTGCCCGTCACTCTGTCCCAGATCTGTGGATATTAAACACATGATTTGCATTTGTACATCAGAATTTCAATATTATATTTAACAGAACATGGTAACCTTTCCTACAAGGATAGTGACTCCGTGTCATCAACGGGAAGCAGCATGAGGGATTCTACCATGTTTGAGGATTCAGTTCTCTCACAACAACAGGTGAGACAGCTCAAATATTTACCTGGTGGTGTCATTTTCAAGTTATTCAATATGTAAATTCTCAATAATAGTTTGACTTAATGCAAAATTTAGATTTTAACAGTAACTTTTATCCCGAAAGAAAATCAATATTTTGTTGAGCTTTGATAAACGGTATATTTTGTTCTGAAGAGTGCTGCCTTTTGGCAACTTTTATAAGTTTAGGATTATACTCTCAAATACAAATACAATGATATTTATTGTTATTTACCATATGCATAAGCAATTACAGCGTCTTAATGTAGCAACCTCAATTAATCTTGCAGAGAAAATTTTAACTAGTCACAAAATCTCCAAATGCATGTGTTTTTCTGTGTAGGATGTTATACCCCCTCACCTGTTAGAACAGTATTTGAGTATGGCAGATCCAACACGTGCTCAGACAGTGGACTCAGAAATCACCCGCCATTGTGCTTATAGTTTGCCTGCTGTCGCCTTCACGTTGGGCAGGAAAAACTGGCCATGCCTTAAAATCCTCTATGAAACATTGGCAGCCGATATGCAGGTTTGTTACTTCAGTATTTTATTCAGTCATATGATCGTTTGTGTTATCTGTGCATATCTCCTCATTTGGAAAAGCCAATGGAATTGTTTGCTTACAGTGAAACGAACGACAACTCATGTAGTTTTGTCGGTGATTTAATGACTTGTTCGTAGATGTTACAACAACAACTGAAAGTTAAAATTTAATTAACCTGTAAAAAGGACTTCAGGTTAGGTGTTAGGGTTACTGTTAGCATTTGACAACATGTGCTTTGAATTGTAACATCCGGCCAGACAACTTCGGCTATTTCCGGACGATTTTCCGTATCTGCAGAAATGATATTCCAAATAAGGAGATATGCACGGATAACACAATCGCGCCTCTGCAGTTGCGGAATTCATTCTGGTTGGGTGGGAACTTTCTGTACCTTGGTGTTCTGAGATAAGGGGGGCATCTTGTTTTGTCTTGTCCTTGCTCCGGGGCTTCTTCTGTTGCAGGTGTCGTTAAAGATGGTTTTTCTTCACCTGTTGAGTTAGCAGGCCGTCATACAGAATAATTCAGACTCAACACTTAATCAATGTTGATGAAAATTAATCTGGATTATGAGCGCTGCTTTAAACACACTTTTTCTTTAAGGAACATAATCTATTTATTTTTTTAGTTTTATACAGGTAATCCCTTTAAACTTAGCTCTGTTTTCTTGTTTTTGATTTTAAATATTTTTTCGTCCTGATAGTGGAAGGTTCGTAGAACGCTGGCGTTCTCTATTCACGAACTGGCTCTTATCGTGGGGGAAGAAATAACCCATGAAGACTTGGTGCCGGTGTTTGACGGGTTTCTCAAGGATTTAGACGAGGTTCGAGAAGGTGTTTTAAAGCACCTGGCAGATTTCCTGCGGGTAAGTAGTTCTCATGCTCTTCAATTAATTTACCTGTACCGGCCAGAGCGCCACATTGTAGGGTCTGTTCATCTGAATTATAGCTCTTTGTGGATACTTGAAATACCTTTTTAGTTGTAATTTATTTTGTTGTCATGATAAATAACCTGCAATCATATTTGTTTGGGCATCAGGAAGCTGATTTGTTGTGGGGTGCTGTTTTTCGTCTTGTAACTAAATTGTGAGGTTTTCTATGTTGCCAGTGTCTTTTTAGAGGAGGCTGCGCCATGGCCCCGTGGTTAAGCGTTTGACTATGGAGTCCCCTTCACTGTACTCAAAATAAGTTTGATTCCCCCTGTACAGCTTAGTTATATAAAAGCAGTTTTACGGTGGCGGTTAAGACCTGGTTTCCTCTCGGTTTTCCACCATACATCGTCATCTTAGTGAAATACTCTTCAGTACGCCATTTAGACACCAATTAAATCATTAAATAAATGTGTTTAGAGTGGTTTCCTCCACCGATTTAACTGGGCACTTTTTAGTGTCACTAGGAAACAAAGTTGAAGTAACCTTTGGAAAAGTAGTTATCTCCTAAGAAAAGAGAGGGAATTATTGTTTAAACATGAAAGTGCAGCTAGATCAAAAACTTGTTCAATTGAACATTTCTTCACATTGTTACAGTTATTACGACCAGATATCAGACGGAGTTATCTTCCTCGAGTTCAGGACTTTTTAACAACAGATAATCCAAAGAACTGGAGATTTAGAATGGAACTAGCAGAGTAAGTTACTTGTCCCATTTTACCTGTGATTAGGATCATTTATACTAATTATTCTCTGTGCATGTCTTCTTATAATGACACCAATCAAACAAACAAAATCTAATAATGACACTCTTGTCTATTGGACTGCTAAACTCGATCTCTATGTAATATACAAAGGTTATAGGCTTTAGGAAATGTTTTGCCTGATTTGAGTTTGCCTGTTAAGTTTCTGGGGTTTGCTCTAACTTATCAATGGGGACCGCACCTTGGATACCCGTGGTTGATGTTTGGACTATGAAGTCCGCTTCACTGTACCCGAAATTGGATTGATTCCCCCTCTGGCCAATATTAATCAAAATCTGCCACTTGAGTTAAATACAGTTGATAGTCAGAAGGGACACCAAATAAAAAGAGTTAATAATTGTGATTGTAGACAATTGGTGTACCTGTGTGAGCTGTTTACGGGTCGTGAGATATGTGAACATCTGATACCCATAGGGATGAGTTTGGTGGGGGACAGAGTAGCGGCTGTCAGACAAATCTCCTGTAAACTGGTAAGTGTTACGAATATGATTTTCTTTTTTTATTTTCACTGGGTGCACTCCAATTTAGTATTATACAGTTACCCAATTCATCAATCAGTCTTCAACATTTATGGTAACTGTTTTTTTATGTGTCGGGATATGGGGGGAGGGGGGGAAATGTCCATGTAGTTGAGAAAGCGTCATTAAAATTTGGTATTAAAAAAAAGTTAGAAGAAATTGTAAACATAATCATAAACCTGCGTCTTGAATGACGGAGAATGCAATCTTAGTCCTATCTTGGGTACATTATGTGAAGGATTTGTTTTGTTTTGTTTTCCACTATGATTTGGCATATTGATTTTGTTTTCAGTTAGCAGTTATGATGCGTCACCTATCATTGGATGAAGATGAGGGAATGGTGAACCTCCTAGTCAGTGAAATCACTCAAAGATTTGCCCAGAGTAACAAATGGCATGGCAGACAGCTGTACGTAGCACAATTAATCATTATAACAAAAGTATTTATATAATAATAATAATAATAAACTTTATTTAAACACGGGCAAGCTATCAGTACAAACTGTTTTTCATAGTAGCCGTGGG
>JAVFBZ010135458.1:11814-22882 GCA_032466195.1 Katharina tunicata
TTGCATAGTATGAGAACCAATTTGATGGTTAGTTAATTTGATAACTGTTACTTCTTCATGTGTAGGCTGCTGTATGACGGAACAATCTGGAGTTGATTTCACAAAGAACTTTGGGGCATCATTCAAAATAAAATGACTAATGAATATTGCCAACTATTTATAAAAAAAATGCAGTATTTTGCATCCAATGATTGTCTTAGCATGCAATCATGAAATACACAAACATATATATATTTTTATCAAGAGTAATCACACTGGCACAGGGATATCGACTTATTAAAGCCGATAAATCATCTCCTGTTCTAGATATATGTTCTCAATGAAGTCAGAATTTTCTCTGTGAAATCGGCTAATGTTCCTTATAAATGATGATTTAACTGAACAACCCTTCCAAAGTGAAAAACAATTGTTCTTTATTTGGTCTTTATGATATATCTTGAGTTTTGCATGTATTTTAAAGATAGCAGGTCTGTGGTGTAGATAAATAAGCTATTGTGTGCCTGTATGTGAAAGCAGTCATGGAACAATAAAACCTCTGTAATTACTGATGTTATGACTGGTCTGTACTGCCTGGGCAGATACATGTACATGTAACTATAGTTTCATTCAAATTTTAAATCATAAGCCTACTGTTTCTGTGATTGGAGGCGGGAGAAACTTTTTTTTTAAAATCTTAGTTTGAAGATCTTTTGAAATCCAAATTGAAACACTTCTTGGATTTTATTTATTTTTAAACCGATGACAAATTAGAGAAATGTAACGTTAAATATGTTTTAACCTGCACCATAGGCCTGTTAATTGTTGTAATTTGCTGTAGTTATTCTTTTGGTTTGATTGTGTTTGCTGTATGTCTTGTGTTTGTTGCTTGATCCTTGTCTGTAGGTTACCAATATAGATCCCAGTCAGCTTTTGTTGGACCCGCGCATACGACAGCAGTACATTTTATACCTTCAACAACAGCAGAGGCTGCAACAACAACAACGACAGCAACAACCACAACAACACCCTCATCATCACCCCTCCCCTCCTCAGCATCACCCACAATCTCAATCTTCGAATTCTTCATCCCCATCCCTCCCCCAACAACAAGTTCCTGAAATTCATATATCATGTCCTCAGTCACAACCAGATACTCAGGTTAGTTTCTTTCTTTATTTACATGTACTATTATATTAGCAGCAGCAGAAATGTCTATTATGATGGCCCTCCGCCTAAGGGCAGTATGTTTCCATATTACATTCATGCTGTAATACTTAGCACTGGAGGAACATTATATTTCCAACAGCAAAAGCACTTAAGTGACAATACATTTTATGGTTGTGTTATATTGAGTCGCTGTCTACTGTTGAGAAACAGCGCCGTATAAAGTGATATACAAACCCTTGAGCACGGCGTTAAACACCAATCACTAGGGATAAATTAACTATATTTTTTTATGATACTCGCCGAGCCAAATTAAAAGAATAGAATATTTCCTTTGATTGTATTACCATGATAACCATGGTAACATAAGGATCATAAAACCTTTCGTCTTGAAGGGGAAAAAATTACTTTCTATCTGTTGATATAACCCTACATCAGCATGTTGATATTGTAAAACTGTAGTGAATTTTAGCTTTTGTTTTTGTTTTAACCACTTGTACAATAATTTCCTATGGGGTAATGTAGTCATGTCTGTATGATGTATATCCTGTTTGTGTGTCCTCTTTTTGACTGTTGTCACTAGAACTGGACAGCAGAAGTACTTTGAATTCTGATGTATTTTTCTGAATTTTTTAGCCTAATCACAACACAATTTAGCATACTATTTGTACTGTACTGAGTTGTGTTGAATGTATAAACTGTTGGAGCACCTACTCATTAAGGACAAGACCTGCAATTTTCGACCAGATCTCACTATTTTCCATGTGTCATTTTAAAAATATAGGCCTGAATTTTATTGGTCTTGAAGTCAGCATTAAGGAGGAAAACCTATTTTTAATGTCAATAGTATGTCATTGGTTAAATTTTTTTTTAATGTTTTGAAACTTTTATTACCCAAAATATTATCTCCATATGTACATGTACATACATGTAGCAGCTTACTTCAGTAGTTTTTTTATATATATTTATATGTATATATGTTATTACAGGGTGTTTCAATCCTTACGCATACGGTTGTACAGAGTTCTGAACGGTGCTGAAAATACGCTGCTATGTTTATGGAGATAATAGTTTTCTAGATAAAATTTTCAAACGGTTAAATATCAGCTTCAAAAAATGCTTTTTTGCATAAGCGTTCATTTAATATAATGTAAAAGCTGTTGTGTTTCTGAGCATGTGATATCACTACCTATATTTAAAGTACCTCGTTTTCTGTTATGCTGACTTTTAGACCCATAAAAAGTGGGAATTTATCTTTACAATTAAACATGGAAAATAGTGTAATCTGGTCGAAAAACGCTGGTATTGTTGGTAAGGTTTAACAGCGTTGACAAGTTTTTATTTTCTGTAGACGTGTCAGTTTTTGAGTTGTAGCAGAAAATTCAAATGTTTCACATTACTACAAGTAGAAAAAAACCTGCACAAATCTGACCTATGAACTGGCACAAGTTTTAAGGAATTATAAATGTCAGTTTGGAACTGAACCTTATATTTTCCATGAATTTCATATCAGAACTTCGTAAAAATTTCAAGATTGTGTTTGTACATTTCTTTGCCTTTGAATAACATGTAGTTCATTAAGTTGTAAACGGATCGAATTTGCAGAGGAATTTGGGTGTTAAAACTTTAAATATGATAACATAAAGAACAGTGAAAGGTGTTTTGTGTTTTATTTCAACTGATAATCAAATGATAACTTACTCATTGGTTAGTGAAATTTTGATTGAAATTAAACTTGACTTACGGTAGTTGTGGTCATTTGGACCTTACATGTACATGTAGGACCAGAGTTGCCGGGACAATGTTTCTAAATAGCAAGGTGTTTTAATAAGTATTGTCTATTGAACAATGCTGACCTGGTTAATTAGTATAGATCTATCATGTTATTATTTGATATTTTTCAAATCTATTATGCTGTTATACACAAAACAGAAACACCCTTTTAAGTTTGATAGTAAATTCCTCTGTCAAAGCGGGTAGTTGGGTGGGTGCCTCCTGTGCCCTGGTGCTTTCTGAGCTAAGGTGCATCAGGAAGCTGAATGTGGTTTTCCCTCACCCTTTGGGCTGGCACACCATCACCACCAAATAACCTTAAGTACGGCGTAAAACCCCAATCAATCAAGCAACCAACCAACCTCTTTGTCAAAAAACAGTTTACATGAAATGTTGTTTTTGCTCAGGTTTGGACTTATTTCTGATTGATTTGTTGGGGGTAAGCCTTCATTCCTATCAAGTTTCTTATCTTTTCATAAAATTGTTATGTAATGGATAATAAGGTGTTCAACACAAACAATTTGATGAAAACCACTTTTAAGTGACCTGCAATTTGAGGTGCAATTGTAACATTAAAACGTTCTTAAAATTGCATTCAATCAGCAATTACTTCACTTTATAGTTATCAGATATATGCCTGTTTCTCATTGCAGCCATCAATGACACAGTACCGGAACAGTACGTCGGACACTACGTGCCAGTCACCCACATCACCCCTTTCTCAACCATCTTACTCGCCTGCTCAGTCCCCGGGGTTACCTCCTAGTTCAGTCAACAACTCTCCATTCGCCGACGCTTATTATTTACAGCAGCAGCAACAACAACAAACAAATTCATTGCAGCATCAGTTTGAACAATTTAGCATGGTAACTATCAACTCTGCAGATTGGCCATTCAGTGTAATTATACCCAAAATCTTTAGTATACAAAGGTTTTTAGAAATACAGTGAAAATGTTTAACTTTTTTGCATACCTTTCTGTCAATCTCATTTTCTATAAATTGATTCAGCAATGCCTGCACCCTTGGTTTCTTGTCTTAAAAGCTATCTCTCGCTTTTGTTTCATGGTTTTGGGGAATATTAGCTCAATTCATATTATTGGCACAGTTTTTGATGCTTCATTCGTTATTTTAGGTGCTGGCGTTTACAGTGCATTCAGAATGATTAGAAATTTGAGATTTAAGTGCATGTATTGAGAAAAGAAACAAATTTTGATGCCAAATCATTCAAGTTGATTATGAACATAAAAACTAATAAACATGTATGAACTTGATGTTTTCAGCTTAACAGGGTGCCATTCCACAACAATTCCTGTTAGTGAAATAACCTTTATCACTTAGTTTTCACAGGTGATAGTTCAAATGTACTTCATTAAACAAGTCCCTATAAATATAAGAGGCACTTCTGAGGGTTTTTCTTTAAAGAGCATTCCTCCAGATCTGATGAACCTGTCCCTAATGTTGGATTATGAACTCACTCATGTGTAGCCTGCATGTCTTTTGGGAAGTTATGACACTTGCATAATTAACAGCAGTTTTTTGGGGGGATCCCACTGTCTTACATATATGGTTGTAAGAGAGTCCAATCCCTAAAACCGAAACTACTGTTCTATAATAACTAAGACCAGGCCTTGAAATTGAGGCCTGAAGACCAATATTGTATTTATTCCATTTTACTTGACAACCTGTCTTACAGATATGTTAATTAAGTGCAGCAGTTATTTGATACTTTCCAGTTACAAGACAATCAGCCAATATCAACAGTATCTTCTCAAATCAAGAACATGACTAACAATGGAGGTATGTACATCAGTGGACAGCCAACAACGGTCAACATAACACAGGTGGGATTGAACCAGGCATTGGCTGATTATGGGCAGCAGAACCATTATTATGACTCCAATCAGCACTCCCCCCATCACCAGTCCTCACCCCAGCAGCACGGCCACCTGTCTCCTTCACAAACTACCAACAACAAAATTCCAGATATAGTTCTGACAGGTGAGTCTTTGAAATGGTAGCTAGTGGCCTGTGTCGTCATTATCATCCACATACATGCTAGTCAGAGAGGAGAGTGACAGGAGCTTACTGTATGTCCTGCTGCTCTAAGAGCTTAGGGACATCCTTAAGCTGATTTATTATGGTCTTTTGGTTTACATCATGTACTTGTTTAGTCAGTTCTTCTTGCCAGGGGGGCGGGCCGTGGCTCCACGGTTGAGTGTTGGACAACATGGTTCCTTTCCCGGTACTTGGAATATATTCCAGTCCCCGTGTGGACCTAAGGTATATACAGGAAGTTTTCCGGTGGCTGCAGAGATCTGGGGTTTCTTTGTACAAGGTTTCTTCCCGGTTTTCTACCATACACCGGCAATATCGTCATATTGGTGAAATACTCTTAGTACGACCTTAATCAACAATCAAATAAGTAAATAAATCTTCTTGCCAGTAGCATTGAGGGTGGTCTCCCTTGCCCATTGGGCTTGCATGCCATCTTCTAAACAAAATAACCCTTGATTATGTAAGAATGGAGCCAAATTCCTGCCAAGCAAAAAATAAAACAGGCTCCTGCGTGATAATGTTGTTGGTATTTGCTTTACATTTGGCTCCTTGAAATCCAGAAAAATGTTTAGATCAATGAATTAATAACACTGGAACTACTATGGATTAACAACTTCTGAGTTTAAAAACAATGAATTAATGCCTGATATGACACTTGCGAATTGGTGCTTCCACTTGTTGTGGTTTGCTCTTTTGATTATGGTCAAGTTGAAGTATTATTACGATGAACTAATGATCAAACGAGTTATATGATGTTAGTTATAAATTAATTTACTGCTTATTGGCAACAGGTTCCTGGTGCTCTCTGAGTGAAGTGCCCACAATCTCCCATTTTTGTGAATTGTCCTGCCTTGTAGGTTCCATGATGTCCTATTAAAGTCTTCAACAAACCATGATTAATTATCATTGTTTATTGACAGCGTTGTATGATTTCCTTCATCCAAGAGGTTATTCGAAAGTTTCTATATATATATATGTCCAATTATACAAACAAACAAGTGAACTTTGAGTTTTGGGTTCAGTTTAAAGGCCATAACTGCAAGGAAACAGTTAGTTTTTGTAGTAACATTTTGTGCGACAAGTTGTGTATATTTGCTATTTTATGATTTATTTGACTGGTACATATTCTTTTAAATATCAAGGCCACCCATTTCTTTTGAACTGAGAACACCAGAGAAGCACACCAAAATCTTAAACATCAATGTAAACAATTATGTTATAAGAAAAGTTTCTTGCTTGCTCTTTGTAGGTGCGGATGATCCTTTGTCGCGTCAGGATTTTGCAAAAGAACTTGGTAATGCCATAACAGGGATGTCAGACAGTTTTGACACTGATTTTTTCCCATCGGATGAAGCCTTGAAGGCTGGCTTAGACCCACTTGATTTAGATGGACTCCAAATGCTCACAGATCCTAGTATGGTGGCTGATCCTGCCACGGAGGACACATTCAGATTGGACAGGTTATAGAGGAGGCCAGCCCTGTATGTCTATGTGCCATTCAATCCTTCTCCAGGGCATCCATCCCTGCAAGCTTATTGTCTTTCGGTCAAGGGAAGTACTGTGGATGGTTAGCAGGTTTTTCGCTGCAGTGTTACCTGGGTGGCTTTACCCACATGTGACATGATCATGAGGGATTAAATGAAATCCAATACCCATGATTTACTGTCAGAGGACGGAAGGTTTGTGGAATACACATCTGGTTGAGCAAGTTATACTACACTAGTGTCAATTCCATGGGGATTTACTATTGTTGTAGTGAAGAAAAGTGAAGAGGTTTCTTCTTGATTAAAAGTGCTTCAAACTGTGCACAATTGCCAGAAGTGGACGACTCAGAAGGAACCACAGCTGCTTATGTGTACAGAGAATAACGTTACATTTGGCTATCTCTCTTTTCAGCATTGCCTGTTTTTTTGGGCAGAATGGACATTCCATCTTAATGACTGGCTTGTACCTTTTGTGAATGTATATAAATGTGACCTGTACTTTAAGGACAGGTTGTTGACACAGACACAGTATGGTGCATTGTTTTAAACTCTCAAGTCAAATTACATTGTGTCAAAGTCAATGTAGCTAAGTCACTCTCTCTTATCTTTATCTCAACTGGAGACTAACTGACTTGGTGGCGAAACACAGATTGCTCATTGGCTGGATCAGCATATTTTTAAAAATTCTGTGTCGTCATGCCTTTATTATTAGGACCTGCTTGGTGTTTTAGCGGAAACTTTTGTAACACGTGAAAGGAACTATGGCTTTTTTTTATTGCATCAAGAAGGATTGTAGTAACTAGTTTTTCTGAAGAGTTTGTGACTATAAGGTTTAAGAAGATTCACTTCAGATGTTTAAAGATCTTAATTGTTCAGAATATGGAGGATATTTATTTTTTAATTTTAGCCAATGCTTTAACTATAGTGTGAATACTATTGTGTCAAATCTGGATTTTTCAGATTACGAAATTCTATTCTTTTTGCTTCGTTTTGTCTGTAATTATAAAAACTGCCGAAAAGTGATCGTATCTCAGACAATAGTCATTTCATTAATTAAAACAAAATCCTATTTAGCTTATTTGCCCTGAAGTTAATGTGTTTTAGGCTGTTATTTGTGTACAAGTGATCAGATAACCTGCAAGCCTGCTAATTTTCTTTCTGGCTTCCATGTGACTGTCAGTACACTTTCACTTTCCTATTGGTCACAGTACTGACATCAGTATTTAGTACAATACAATAATTCATTGTTGAGAATAATGAGAAATATTATTTTAAGCTTGGTGTATTGATTACATTTGTTGGCTTATCACCAATGAATTTTCTGCTGAGATGCTTGTACCGTTTTAAAGTTTATTTATTGTTGGAATAGACAGCTCTTAATAGGCGAGGTTTCATGAACTGAATGCTTTGGAGCAAGAAAAATGTGATTTAGCTTGATCACTTCCTCTTAACAATCCACAGACTTTGTTTCAGTGATAATTCACTGTGTGTATTGATTGCATTCCCATATGTACATGTATGTTTTGATTGTGGCTTATGCCCTACGTTTCCATGTTATGCCTTCGTATGTTCTTTTTTTTTTAACAGCACACCGCATCCTGGCAGCTAATTTCTCATACTTCCCTACCACATTCACCCTATCAGCAAATGAACGAGCAGACAGACATTCATTCTATGTAATTAAGCCTCATTCATTATTTGATTAATTGATCATTATATTCAAATAATCGCCACTTTTTAAAATCTCTAAACCATTGATGATGTAGTTCTGAATTCAAATTTTGCATGTAAAATGTTAATTTGTATATGGGCTGTGACTTTAATTTATCGTATGGGCTATTTGTAGAACTGGGACTGTTCTGGCAGGATTCTACTACATGTAGCTGTTATGATGACCAGTCAAGTTTCATCTGAACTTGAAAATTGCCAGAAACCCAAAATTTACTTAAATAGTTTCAAATAATTGAAAAGCTGCACCAGTCATTGACCTGATTCTTTTGTGTTATCTAACTCTACTAAAAGCAAAACTTTAGCAACAGTGGTGTCATACCAAACATAGAATTTAAAACCCGATCTTTCTCTTTATTTAACAAAAAGTATTCAGACCTTTGGGCATTTGCGTGTTGTGCTACTCTGCTTACTGCTTGTATAAGTACATGTATAAGTTGATGACTTTGGTAACTTTATCCAAGAATTATAAAATTAGGAATGTGAGTCTTCTACAATTCTACAAAGGTGACTCCCGTCTGAGCAACTATAACAGAATACACTTACAGTGTAACTAACTGTGTTGTCGGACTCTCAGAGTAGTCTCTAGAGATGTACAAGCTAACCTTGAGCACGACATTAAACACCGATAAACCAATCAATCACAAGCTTGTTCTTGTTTACTTGATGTAGACTTGTGAGCAGTCAGAATGTCCTCGCATGTACATAAGTGGGATACCATGTATACCCTTTACTTTGACATTCTACAATAACACAAATCTGGGAGCGAAAAACATTTGAACAACAGTGTTTTACAAACAGCTTGTTTTTCTCCAGCCTTTGATTACAGCTTTAGTATTAGAAATTCTGGCATTTAAAATTAAACATTTTGTTTGTTTTTCAGATAAGAAAATAATAAGAGATATTTGTTGATAAAAACACTTTATACTCTTCAACTGCTCTTAGTGTAAAATATTTAACAAAAGGTATTGTTACGAAGAGATTTAAATAGAATGTAGGTAAATTTCAACAGGAAGTAAGCAAGACTTTACTTTTAATTAAGGTGCTGTTCTGTTACATGCAGATTTGTTCAATTATAAGATACTTGTAGGAGGTACAGTATGTAGAGATTTTTACATTGTTGAATTGTAACACATCTCTCAATTTATCAGTGTTTGCCTTTTACAATTTGTAAATCAGAGTTATATATATATATATATAAGATGAAGATATATATATATATTTGGAATTATATGATATTATGTAAAGTGCTATAGATGCATTATCAAATGTTAGATTCGGGTTGAGAAACATCAACATGTCATGAGAAAAAATAAAATTCGCTCTCAATTTTAATCTTCTTGTAAATTATTAAGTGATGCTGTGAAGTTGATGTATCATGTGATTTGTTGTGAAGTCAAATTTATAATTGTTTTTAAGTATTATATATATTTGTTAAAATTAAATAAAGAGAAGATTTTGTAAGGAGTGATTTTACAGTATAAGATTGTTCTACGTTCACTCTGAAGAGCTACATTTTGGATTCCGTCAGTATCTTTGTTTTTTTAGGATCACAATACCTTAAAGTACATCTGTCAATCTGCTGACTTTTGCTATAAAGATTTCCTTTAGTTTAAGCATTTCAGAGTTTTCAAAACTATTATGTGAGAAACAAACTGAAAGTGTAGTTCATATGTACAATGTTCAGTGTTACATGCCTGATTATCCTTAGAAAATCTCTTAAACTGAAAGAACATTCACATTACTCATTTTTTGCATTTACAGACAATTATGAAGTCATGATTAGTGAAGTTTCCTACTAGAATCTCAAATTTGAAAATTGTACGCGATTATACGTGTACCAACAGGCACAACTGCGACATCTTCAGAACATTTCAGTGTTGTTGGAAAGAGTTGTCTCCCATGGCCATTTTTTTTTTGGAACTGTCTTGTTGAGATATATAAACCCTCTACTTTTAATGTTATTATTGCAAAAGTAAAAATCCAGTCACTAGTTAGAAAGGTGTACCTTAATGGATATTTCATGCTTAATTTAATATCTTCTGTATTTGTTTTGCTTTATTATTTTCACTGAATAAAATAGTGATATGTAAAAATTAAAACGTTCAGAGAATCTGTGCTGCATGTATTGTATAGAATTTTACATCAGAAATGTTTGAAAGAGAAATTACTGGCTACATGTTTTACATTATAATTTTTTTCCAATTTAAATAACGTAAACTAAGTCTTTGCTTGTTGGTTAGCTCTGGATATTTTTTCAAGATAATTATGATGTTGAGCTGATTATTTTTGTCTGTCTGTCTGCTCGTCAGCCTGTGCTGTTTTGTGGTTGAATACCATTTCCGTGCAGTAATTCTGTTGCCTGACTGGCAAAGTTCCCATATTTATGTTGTTGCCATGGTTATAAAATAAATATACAAATATTATATATATATACTATGGACTCTGGTCACCATTTTGAGACACACTGGTACAAATATAAATAAACTCAATCTCCAATCTAGAATGTCTTCCTTGATATTTAATCTGGGTTTATGTTTTTTTGTTTTTTCACCTAGCACTCAAAATGTTAAGGGGGCTGGTTGACTTGATACAGTCCGCTGTTCACAAAACTGATAGGATCCAGCTAGCACTAAAAACGTTACGGGGGCTGGTTGTCTTGAAACAGTCAGCTGTGTTCAAAACTGATAGAATCCAGCTAGCACTCAAAGCGTTACTGGGGGTTGGTTGACTTGATACAGTCAGCTGTGCACAAAACTGATTGATAGGATCCAGCTAGCACTCAAAATGTTACGGGGGCTGGTTGTCTTGATACAGTCAGCTGTGCACAAAACTGATAGAATCCAGCTAGCACTCAAAATGTTACGGGGACTGGTTGTCTTGA
>JAVFBZ010135469.1:8264-19646 GCA_032466195.1 Katharina tunicata
TCTTCTGAACTAGGTAGATTGTCTTCCTCTCCAGACGCCAGATTTCTGCTTTACCCTTACCACAGAATGATATTGATAAATGTAGACTTTTTTTCGACTTGATTTGCTGTCAAACTCAAAACACGTCACATTTGTTGGCCATATATATATATTTGTTTTTAAACTTGTTTTACTGTCCCTGTGGCTGTGCCTTCGATAGGGAAAGATTCGCAGCCTTGATTTTGAAAATAAATCTGTGGTCGTTCTACTGTGAGCCTCTGTATCTCAGTCGGCAAACCGCTAGCCAGTCTGAATGTATAACATTTATTTGTCTTTCTCTATGTACATGTAATAGACGCCCAATTTCCATTTAAACCGAATATGTTCGATTAAAGTCTATCCCTTATATTCGGTTTGTTACAAAAGCATAACATACACAAAGAAGCTGTCTGTCTGTTGCACCTATGGTGTTAATTTGGTCCGCAATTTTCATCTATCCTGTTGAACGTTCGGTCACCAATTGGATGTGGTTTCAATGTATCAATGTACCATAAATACATTTTTCGGCGAAACCATGTTTCTTAGTTTCAGTCTTTATTCAGTACATTCGCTGTTGAAATACCATGTAAAACCGCAATCAAACAACCAATCAAAATGTGTTGAATGGGGTAGTACCGATACTTATTTTGGGTGACAGTTTGTTAAAATAGTAGGAAAACTTTACAGAAAAAAATCATTTATAATTGTAGACTGCTGTAAAAGCGTCGTCTTGTTGATATGTTTTTTTAGAAAAAGACAGACAGCGCTTCTGTTATTTGGCCAATATATATAGACGCTGTCCAAAGGATAAACTTATCCCCTAGTTACCATCTCAACTTGAGTGCTTGTCACTGCTCATCTATCACTGTGTCATGGTTAAGGGAAAAACAAGATTACAGAGCTGTCTTACTGGACTGTGGACGTAAGGAATGCTTAACAGGTTTGAGGTTAATACATATTTGTTATCAAAGAAATGTGTCCAACAGGGAAATACTTTTATTTATTATTAATAATGGAAATGGCTAGCTTGGCCAACGTGGCCACCTTTATCCCGCCGTCCCCCATTAAAACCGGATTTTATTTATAGCATGGCACATGGTGACAATTTCATTTTTTTTCTTGGTATTTCACAATAAATTGCATCCACGTGAGCGATTTTCATTTTAGTGTAAAATTTCGAAATCCAGTACATAAGGAAAGATTGTGTAACATCTAAGGTATTTCAAAGAAATATTGTCTCCTTCTTAAGGTCTTTCTTTTCGGGTATCAATTATCACTGAAAGAGTTACCGTACTGTAAATAGTTCTTGTTTTATCGCCCACAGAACTTCCGTCTTGTTACAATACCTTAATTGTATGTCCATTCATTTTCCAGAGTGTCCTACTGACGTCGTTATAAATTTGTCTTTTTCGCAAAAAGAAACAGATATAACACCGATTTGCACTTAGTATAAGCCGCTAACTTGTACGTTCTCCGGATGCCGCGAGTCCTTCGTTAACAGTAAACAACCTCATACACACTTTTAAAGTGCTAACTTAAGTTTTTAAAGACCCCGTATCTAAAGAACAACTGCATCATTTACGCCCATAGCTCTTTTAGTCCAACCGATTCGGAATTCCTTCAATTAACCTAGACGATTGACTCAGACATAACAACGATAAGAAATATGTCAAGGGGATAATGCTCTGCATTTAATGTGTATAATAATCTATGTAAATGCATTGAACGAAGGAGAAGCGAACATGTTGTTGTGCAAAATTACTGATGTACTATTAATTGTTAGGTTTCTTTGTGTTTATTGCACATAATTTATGGAATTTTAACAATTATTGAAATTCATCATTTTGTTTATATATTTCATTCTGTTTGAAGTTAACCTGGGACAATCTTAAATACTATGTCATATTAAACACACTCCTTTATGTATCGAATGTTCTTCGGCATGGTTATGCAAATAAAAGTACGTAAAACGTATCGTCGATTTATATCCATTAAATCCACACCCTGTGTTATATAATCACCTCTATAAGAGACAAATTGCCTTCATTTGAGTAGCGTTGACCAGGGCATACAAGATGGATGCAGTTGCCTCCCTTACGCATATCATTCTTCTGAGTACAAATGGCTAAGTGGATAAATGACCCATACCCGACACATTGAGCGTTATCAGAGGCATCGAACCGGGAAAAGCTAACTTGCTAATTACAGATAGTAAAACTGCACATTGAAGGCAGATGCATTATTCATGACTGAGATGTTCTCATGCGGAACCTACATGGAGATTGTGTCAAGGCCGGTTGATGTGTCACTGTAAGTCGTACAATCACTCACTCGTGTATGCATACTCTTCACATCTCTTATACTGCAGTAAGGCAAAGTCTATTTATTTATTTACTTGATAAAAGGGGGATTCGAACCTATTCCGGGAACAGTAAACGGGACTCAGCAGTCCAACGCTCACTCAACCGCGGTCCTAGTACATAGAAGAAATGTTCGCTATAAACAAAGTTTCCGCAAAAGTTCAAAAGGAACGATAAGGACTACAGTACTTGTTTTGTGTTCTTGTATCTGATCTCGTTCCGTTGATTCTTGCTGGACTGTGTTTCAATCTCGATGTTAGAGCTCGATTGATACTGCTGTAGTCTGACGTGAGACACCCAGAGCTGATACATCGTCACGTATGCTACACTGCAATTATAATCTCTACATATCTGCAGGGATCACAATTGTAAGTGTACAAAATATAAATAAGGCTGATCTCAAATCTTAACTCTGGTAGCTGGGATCAATGTGTCTGGAGGTCAAGTCGTGAATAATTTATGTAATACCAATAAGAAGACCTGAACTTGTGATATGACTGCAAAGAGAAAGTCACTTCACATTACTGTGAGTGTCTTCAGGTAGCTGGCCTTTGACCGACAAGTTAATTTAACAGATTGCTCCTTGAAATTAGCGACACATCGTACGTGGCTTGCACAATCCCAAACCCTAAAAAGAACCCTGTGAATCTAATACTTCCAACACACTTGAACGTAAATTGGCAGGCCTATCTGGAAACCTCTGAATTTTACATTGTATTCGGTTGATTGTTTGATTGATTGGTGTTTAACGCCTTGCTTAATGATATGTCACTCATATGACGGCGATGTACTCCGACATTAAATAGCCACACTATCACAACCATAATACGTGAAGTGATCTGTTCTATTGCTAAATTAATGTTCCTTCGGTGCTAACGAGAGTATGACTAGACTTAAAACATTTTGTCCTCAGCCAGAAGGCGACATTGTATGTGGCGCCACAGACATGTTTCTGGTGATGAACTTTTTTGCCATCCTTCTCTAGGGAATATTCTCTTGTTAAGCACTGAAAATGTGCATGTGCACTGACTGCCGCCATTAACACTGATATTCACCTTCTGTCCAAATTTCTTGTCGTAATCACGGGCACCTTACTTATTCTGCGAATTTACACTTTCAAAAATGAATGATTATATAGCAAAACAGACAGGCCTCTTATTGATGACAACAAATGTTTGCTCAAATGTGTTAACGTATATAGTATCTGGCCTTTCGGAAAAAAAATCGGAACAAAAGCACTGTAGAGTGGCCTGCATCCATGTTATTTGACAAGGCTATGGTTACTTGATTTGTTTTGAGGTAATACGACTTATGTGTATAAGAGGGTAAATGACTTAAAATAGTGAACATTATCTAATATTGATTGTTGAAGCCCAGAGCTCTGATTCGCACATGAAAGAAATAAATCTTACAACGGGTATGTTTTCAAACAGGAGAATAAAACCCAAAGAAAGGCATCCCTTTGTTATAATAAATATTTCAACAGTAAACAGTTCTACTGAAAAACGTGTCAAGCCTTTTCTAAATTTTTAAATTGTGCGCAAAAATTGGACTTTAACATACTGCAATTTATTGATAAAAACGGTCTTGCTTTGACAGAAACAAAGTCAGAGTGACAAGGTATTGTTGACTTCATTTACTTCTGTGTGATCAGCCACATGTATCAACGAGAATTGCTCGGCCTCCACACTGCACGTTGCTAACATAATACAATATCTTGTGAGTCCTGTCTTTAGTCAAAAACACACTCGCCGTTACTAGATGATACGTATCTGTCATGTGTACGTTGTGACCAGGCAATATTGTGCAGTTGAGGCATCGTCGTGTCTTATATCAAATCGGCAATAGGAAAGTTGTTGGCGAAATATAAAGAGTATATACTGTTCTGTTGTTTAATTCTAGTTCCTTCGTCATTTACGGTTATTCTCATTAAAGGGGCTAAGTGAGGTGCTCGACACAAATTATAACTTGCTGTATGAGGAGAACATTGCACACCACCCTCAATAAAGATTAATTCTGCTTGCGCGTTGGAACGGATTATTTTTAGTGAAAAGCCCTAGTCCCAAAGCATAGTGGTGAAACACTCATGAAATCGGTGAGACCATGACGCAATCCTTTGCCCATAGGCTTATATCGAATTGATAGAGACAACCTTACAGACTAATTTGTCAAAATCATGGAATGCTTATTAAGTATAACGCACTGCCCTGTTCTGGTCAAACTAATGGAAAACGGCTACAATACAATCAATATCTGGGATTTTCTGTAGATTATTCTCCATTCCATGCCATTATTCTCGCTACATTGTTTCAAAATGTCACATTCACTATTTATAGTTAATAGGAAATATTAGGCTTTTTCATTATTTTCGATCTTCCTGTCTTTTTTTTTTTATCTCTACATATTTTCTCAAAATTCTTCCACTCTTTGGGCATTATGGATGAGATCTGTTTTCCAATGCACGGACAGTGTTGAAACGTGTTTCGCCATTTGACTTGGCAACATCTGCTTTCTTTACGTTCTTTGTGATTCGATTTTTATTGTCGGATTTTTTTACATAACGCTCTTCTGACATTTATGTTGAAGTTGAGTTATGTAGACGAAAGTTGTGTAACGTATTCCATTATAAATACTGAAACCTTTTTTTCTGCTGGTGAAATTTTGATATTATACTCCAGTCTGGCGAATGTCTAGAGTTTAAAAGTACAAAGAAATCCTTGTACCGTAATAAATAAAATATGTCACCGCAACCCTTTATTTGCATGTAAGCCGATGGGGCACTGAAATAAAAAAAAAAAGACAGGGAGACTAGTTTGTATTATGGCCTGGTCTCAGCTACACATGGCCTCAAAACCTAACTGTGGTAAAAGGACCTTCGGCATTGTCATACTGCTCTCTCTGTTAAGGTAAGATGGCAACTTTCTGTCGCTGGAAATTTAACTGGCCGGAAAAAGACAGCACACACACAGCAGAACAGTGCCTTTTACCTTGCATTGCGGCTCAAGCACCCGGTTTCCATCAATCACTGACCACATGTAGTCGTCATACAAGTGAACTTCCCTTTAGAATGACATTAAACATCAGACAAGCACTTATGTTTTAAAAGGTGTTGCCAAGCCAGCCTACATTTCTAAGAGGTTAAAATAACAAAAAACATTTTCGAGAACAAAACCAATTCCGTCTCATTAGGATTAAGCAAGATAACTTTGGATTGACCTTGAATGTCATAATATTATCACATCTGTCCGGTGTTTAATCAGCTTGTTGAAAGCCATTTCAGAATATTTACTTATTTTGGGAAATATTGCGTTCATAGAAGTACATTTATATTGTATTTTTGTGTAGATTTTCCAATCACAAATAAATGAACCGGACATAAACACCATTTGTACTGATTTTCTGTATCGAGAACTACATGTTTATTGAAGATGTACAATTTTTGCTTACAACTTTAGCCATGATCATTTATTTGCAGTGAAATGTCTCAAGTGATCAAGCAATGCGAGAGTGAACTACGTAAAACACTTTGCAGAGACATACAATTAACAAAACCGGATCGGTCGCCACTCTTAATGTCACAGTGTTGTATGTATTCTGCACCTCGACTCCCTTGACGCAGACACAGTTAAAACAATTTCGAGAACGAGTTGATGATGAATTGTTTTCTGTGAGCACTCTTCTTAATTGGATAAGACGACAGATTTGCTTGGGTTGATTAAAATACTCCTGATTTCACACTATCATGAATTCGTTTTTCGGTAAAGGAAAGTAGCTTCGTTACAATAACAGTTTGTCAAATAGTGCGCTTAATTGTGCTTGTCGTCTAGACAAATGGGCTGCAAACATCGATACCGAAATATAGATTAACAGACGGACTTCAGTAACGCTTTGTCTATATTTGCTCAATTTTTTCCAGAAAAGATATTTTGTCTTCCCTTTTTTGTCAGCGGTTTGTTTATAATAGTTGCATTAAGTTGAATGTATTAGAGCTGTATACGTGGGACCAAAACGTATTCGGCCCTGGTGATCTCTGAGCTAAGAGACACAGGATGCCGATTTGTTGTGGTGTCCTGTTTTGTTAATGCTTTGCCCTGTCTTGCATCTTGTCAACGTCGTTAACGTTCGTTTCCTTCACTGATTGATCTGGCACACTTTCATATAAGTGAATAAACCTTGTTTCTAGTGTGTTGTGTGATTAGTAAAAATATAACGATATAAACCATTTTATGCCAAGCTAGGAAATGCTATTTATCAGTTACTGGGCTTCGAAAAAGTAAACGGAAAAGTCATTGTAGTTAGAATGAAAACTGTATCTTTTCAGTGTCGATTCGTTATGTCTGCTGGTTGGGATAGAACATCCTTTTAAAAGTATTCAACACGTATTACGACGTACCGATCCAAATATTGAACGAAACAACACTCGCTGTAAACACCAACAACATAAAAGAAAGGCTAATGTTCAGTAGAAAAAAACTTTTCAATTTACAAGACAAATAATTTATCGGGGTTATCGCCTGCATGCTTTCAACAAAGATTCAAACTCATGTGACCGGCTGGAGAAACCTGTGGAAAAAGGAATGTATTAAAATCGACAGAGGAAAACTGTATTAAAAGGACAAAGGAATTGGACCATCTTTTCATAGATCAGCAGTATCGGATTACAGAAAGCCTTTAACTGTTTCTCTGCAATAGCTTCGCATTTTTCCCTCTAATCTGGGTTAATCACATCAAGGGTATTTATGGCATAATCCCTGCTTACGGTGCTGCCTCATTGACCTATGTTACGCTGCAAGATGAGGGAATAACTTGATCTGGAAACCATAAGCTCGTCCTTTCATTTTAGTCTAATCACCATCATGAAAATAGAGCTGAATATTGTTAGATGGTGTGTGGTTTTCTAAAATAATATTATCCAAAACATTGTCGGTTTTCTCAACTTTAATTCAAAAATTTTACTAATAATAATCTTTAGCAATGAACCTAGATGTTTGTTATTTAAGGAAGTTACGTGCTCTTCTGGGAAAATTCGAGGAACATTTCTTGGCATTTAAAAGAATATTTTTGTTAGAGTTTATTTGAATACTCGTTAACATGTTCAGGCTTTTAGGGAATAATAGCATTTCTGGGCCCAACATAAGATTTATTTGTGTAAATATAATGGTTATATCTAAAACTTTAATCTGACTACAGATTTACTAATTAACATTATAAATAATAAATGCTCAAGTAAATGGTGAAAGAAGAATTCACAAACATACAAGCTTACTTATCAACTATGGAGGGCCAAACCATCATTTAATACACAATTAGAGATATATCTAATACCCTCGAATAAGAGGTTGGCTATAACTTATAAATAACGTCAATTACTGAACGAAACCCTCATCCTTGAGTGGTCTTGTTTTGTTTTTGGTGGGTTTGATGTAAACGAAACGATATTATTAATTTTATATTCAGCTCGAATTTAACCATATACAACAAAATGCAAATGATCAGCAAACCAGCTTCGAACAAGTAAACGGAAAAATAAATGTAATTAGAATGAAACTGTATCTTTTTCAGTGTCGATTCAGGTTATCTGCTGGTTGGTATTGAACATATTAAGTTAATTTATTTATTTGATTGGTGTTTAACGACAACATAAAGGGTATGTCACTTTGATTTTATATTGTGGAAGACCAGGACAAAACCTCGTAAAAACCACACCGGGATTTCAGCTACTAAAGGTCGACAAGGGAATTCTTGCCTATACCGGTTACAGTGAAGTGAACTCCGCAGCACAAATCTCATCCAACTGACCCAGGGCACGTCGCTTCCAACATAAAGCTAATCCATTCGTATAACGATGTACCAATCCAAGGTTTTAACGAAACTACATTCACTGGAAACTTTACCAACACCAGCTAAAGCCTAACATGTAATAGAAAAAGTGTTGAGTTAACTGGGCACCAGCTTATTAATTAATCAAGGTTACCGTTTGGGTGTTTGCTGCAAAGATTAAGTCTCACGTAGCAAACTGGAGAGAAGATTGGGGGGAAAATGTATTAAAACCAACAAAGGGATGTGATCATCTTTTCATCAGAACAGCAGTACGAGATTAAAGGAAACCTTTAAGTGTTTCTTTATAAACATTTGTGCCATAATCCCGGCTTACGGCTATACAAATTTAGCCTCCGTCAACCTTTCCCCGTGTTGGTGTTTAAGCAAAGTTTCTTTTCAAGCCAATGCAAAAGCTGAGTTGAAAGCCGTATGCTCGCCTTTTGAATTTACAGTCTAATCATGAGAATGGATTTGCCTCTATTCAGATTTGAAAAGTGCTCGCTTTTCTTAACTGATATTGTCGGAAAGATGGCATTTCGTTTTAGATTTATTAAAGAAATTTAACTGATAATAACTGGACATGAATACCTTAAGGTGACCTCGAAATAATTTTTCTGTGGGATCTTTACATCACAGATTTTGGTACCATGGTATTTAATAGTATTTTTACATGGTATATGTAAACATATTCGGAACTCTCGTTGCAGTATTCCACGAGGGCAAAACACCAAGAACATTTTCAATAGCAAAAATACTGGTTATTTTTTTTATTTAAATAAATTCAGTGCTATTCCGGGAACTTTCTTGAAACATTCCTTGACAAGTAAAAGCTATTTTTGTTATGATTTATTCCAGGCATATTCGTTAAAGTGATAAAGATTTAGGGAATAATCGATTTTCTGTCTCAAACACAACCATTTATTTATATGAAATTTAACTGTGTATCTAAAACTTTAACGAGACTATAGGTTTACATATTAGTTTTGAAGTATCCTGTGGAACTTAGGTATATAAAGGAAGTCTTCAAGTGGCTGCGAAGATCGCAAGGTGGATTTAACGAGTTCCAATACTGTTTTTTTCACCATACACCAGAATCTCTAAGTCGTCATATAAGTGAAATACTCTTGCGTTCGACAAAGATCAATCAATCAAAAAATAAATAATTGGCGTGTCACTGACACCTTTAAATATCCATGGATGAAAATAAAGACAAGGTTTTGGGACAATCATCTCGCAATCCTTCAGAATTTCTTCTTTTTTTTTTGGTCACAAATAAGCATAATGGAGAGATATTTGCGTTTCTCTGCGTTAAGAGATATTCGACTTTATATTGCTGGAGACAAAAACTGTTCTGTCATCAAAATACAATAAAATGTAAAAATAATTTGAGTACCTAATATTTGATTCCATTCGGGTGTTTCCCTGATTTGGGTCCACCGTTTTAACTCAAATGAGAACGTGTAAGTCCAATCTTCGAAGGAAACAATATCACACGACAGTGCCAATAATAAAAAAAAAAATCACCTGACAAAGCAACATTTTCAAACAACGTGTAACATGGGGCAGATACAAAAATGGCAATGCACGACAGTAATTATTCTGGGAAATCACCAATAATTCACGAAAGAAAACCCAACATATATCAGCGGAAATATATGAAGCGGAATCCAATTTGATTATTGTACCTGATCTTCGTATGGATTCTAAGACTGGTAATCAAACAAATAAATGTCTCTCGCGACATGTATAATGTCTACAGCAAAACCACGTCAGTTAACTTCAGCCACCAAATATATAAACCTATATAAAACAGCCTTTTATAGTTTATCCCATTCGTTATCAGCAGCTTAATCAGTATAACATCTGTCAAGTTGAAAACACATTAGGTCAGGGAATGTGTATTGCTGAGTAATCCTGTGATACCCAACTGTTTTACAGCAGATCAGTAAAATTGTAAAACAGGGTCAATATTGATAAACTGGGCAAATAATAAATAAGCCATTATGAGGCAGATAATTAATAATATCTGAAACAAATGTTGATTATCTCTGCTAAACCTACATTGTTGGCATGTCTATTATCTCTGTCCATATCAACTGTTTTTTATCATTGTTTCTTGACACTTGTACAATCAAACATTTCCTAATAATATATGTGTATGCCTTCTGTATAGGTCGTTTTTCATTAATGATAATGGTTTTAAACTGAACCAAAACGTTGAATCACCATTCATCCATGTGTACTTTTTTGGGAGTCGCACTTTTGCTCTACTATATATTTTTTTGTATAAATGCAGAGAGAGAAAACCCCGCCTGCCTCCACCGGGACTCGAACCCGGGTCACTGCCAGCAGGGTCACCGCCTGTTATATAAATATGGAAGGCCAAATTTTCATTTTATCAAAAATTAGTGATATCTCTAGTTTAATTATAGATGCTTCAAAATTGTTAGAGATATCTCTTATTTATTACAGTAATCTCCAATTAAATTAGAGATATCTATAACCAATAAGGAAAAAAATCTCTAAATCTCAGGAATAAAGATATCTATAATTCTCGGGAATTAGACATATCTGTAATTGAATTTAAGATATCTATAATCCAATTAAATATATACCAAATTAGAGATATATATCACATTAGAGATATCTGTAATCCAATTAGAAATATATGTAATCCAATAAGAGACATATGAAATTCAATTAGAGATATTTCTATATCAGTTGCAGATATATTTAATTCATTTAGAGATATCTCTAATCAAATTAGAGATATTTCTAATTTAATAAGAGATTTCTCTAAATATGATTTCTGTTATATTTGCTTAAAGTCCTTCTTAACGAAGATGACATTTTGTCCAATCTCCGCGCAGCTTTGCTTACCATAACGCTACCAATACATCTTTGCAAAAGGCTGAATCGTAATTCTGTGAGAATATGGTAATACCGTTATGACAACAACATGAAAACTGGAATTTATATATATATATATATATTTTAATTAATAGTTAATTAAAACAAACGGAAAAGTATCAGCACTTATCGGAAAAAATCAAATGTAGTACTTGCAGAATTATCATCGAAAATATATTTTTAAATGTTTAATGTTCTGAAGTTTTAGTGGCAGACGTAAAATTTGATTAACAAGGAACGATAAGTTTAAGTGGAGATTTGATTTTGGCCATGT
>JAVFBZ010135480.1:11316-22875 GCA_032466195.1 Katharina tunicata
ACAACTTAGTAATATGTCTGAAGCGATTTTAGTTTCATGATTTACTGAGTTTAATTCATGAAGAAACTCTGCTGTGCTCTACAATTTTCTCGATTTCTCTTGGGCGCACCTGTATATATGAGTGGGTCTTTAGCTAACTAAAGCAAATCAACAATAAACTCGACATTGAAGACATTAAATTATCATATATTTAATTTCGTATATAAAACAAACTAGACATTGAAGACATTAAATTATCATATATTTAATTTCGTATATAAAACAAACTTCCGTAAAAATGATGAAATTAAATTCCAATCAGTCTTATTGTGTTAATCAAATTATTGTTGGAAACGACCTGGCAACCAATATTTTTAGACCCAGTCCGCCACTGAACAAAATTTACAACAATCTATAAGTTTTTAAAATAATTTCTGCATGTACCGGTATATAAAACTGTTATGGCCTGAGGTTGAATACAGGCGGGTTTAAGTCTGTTTGTGCAGATATGTTCCTAAATAGGCATTTGCCTAAGGCTATATGGCAAGCCGTTTTATCACTTTTCACTTTATTTCCAAATGAACAAACGTAGGCATTTTCATGCGAATATTTTCAATTATCAAAGGAAATGACGCTTATTCGAGACTTTAAGTATAAACCAGTGTGGAAACCTCAGCCTTTTTGTTTAATAGGGACTAGTAGGAGTTTTGTTTGATTCACTGCCCTTCTAATAGGGCCTACCCGTGATTACATTTTAACGAAGTCCCATGGTGACACAGTATAACATGTTGCCTCGGGGACATTCTCTTCCAGAAAATTAGGCTAGAAATTTCAGAATTTTGCAAAATTTGTTACCCGTTTGAATATGTACAACGCTGAAATGAACATAACCTTTTAAAATATTAGAAACAAATGTGATCTGTAAACGCCGACTCGTTCCATGTTTCCTTTGTCAGTGTACTTGGGCACGAAGCTGTCGCCGAGGTTGTATTGATCAATGGAAGAGGCACAGAAGACATCGGACCAGGGGATCGAATCACATTTGGCGTTGCTGATAGCTGTGGACTTTGTAGATTGTGTAAAGATGGACTCCCTCAGAAATGCTACAACCTGTTCAAAGTAAGTCTTAATTTATATTATAGACCTAAACTGTCAGGATTCCATCTGCTTTTTATGTCCATGATTCTTGTTCAATTGTATTGAACGTTTAGCACGTTTTCTTTTTTCGCCTTACTTCGAGTTTGATTGAATTATATCTTTCAAAAACGATTCTTTCATTATTTAACAACCGGCTGTGATTCTTATTTCTTCATTCAGTATGGTCATGCCCTTTGTTCAGATGGCTCAGGATTAAACGGATGCTACGCTTCACTCATTGTTATCCGGAAAGGTACGCCAATCGTCAAGATACCGGACCACGTGACTGACACTATGGCAGTCCCTGTGAACTGTTCCTTGGCTACAATGGTTAACGCCGTGTCTAGGATTCGGATTGGTTCGAGTATTGAAAGAACAATGGTTATTCAGGTGAAGTTTTATTAGATCAGCATCGATAACAAAAGCCGGATAGAGAGCCCAGTGGAGTTGTCCAAAGACTGGCCAAATATCATGTGTTAAAACTATTTGTTCAGTTATTAACAAATGTTCATAAACTGAATATAAAAGAAGTAAAGCAGTTCATTACCAATCGTTAATTTAATTTCTTAAAATACGTCCATACTTCATAGTGTATCAAGGGGAAAATCATTCATTTTTTACCAAAAAACTGCGTACATCTTTTCTTAATTTTGTTATATAAAGTACAGTCTTACTTCTTTTATTCCATGGCATATATATACTGATGACAAATAAACCTTTTGATACATAATTTCAGGGAGCAGGTATGTTGGGTCTTTATGGATGTGCCTTACTTCGGGATAAAGGTTTCACGAATGTTTTCTGTACAGACATTGATGATTCTCGACTCAAAATTGTTCCAGACTTTGGAGGGATACCATGGAACACATACACAGGTTTGTACTGGTCCTGTCCCCAACTCCCATAATGCATGCCATAAAGTGTAGCTCGCCGACTATTTTGTGAGACGGAAACCAGAATAGGGTTTGTTGGGCCAACATTTAAACTTTGACACTCTGCTGGTACTATAATACTGTCAATTTGTAAAGTGTAATGCTGCAGGTTGAGTCGGTTTAATCGAAACGATATATGCGACAGAAAAAAAGAAAAGAAAAGCAAGACGCGACAAAAATCACAAAATTGTGGGGCAATGATTATTTCAACTAGACAATTTTCTCTTGTAAGAATATCTTGAACGTAAGAAGGTTTGGTTTAAAACTGTCAGACAGCCAGGGATTTTTATCGTGAACTTAAACAATCAATCAATTTAACAATCAAAATGCACCATTAAACACTTGGTACATTGAAGCCACGATCATGTAACGCTGGTATTCAAAAGAAACTGCATGGATCGTGGAAAGGAAATCAGTCAGCATTTTGTCTTTTTGCATACATAGGTGAATGTTGTCGAAGTATACCACAGCCAGATAGTGTAGATGCTATAATAGAGGTATGTGGTTCCCCGTCCGTGTTCTCACAGGGCCTGAAGTTACTCTGCCCAGGCGGGACCTATGTTACAGTAGGAATGGTCACTCCAGACTCTCAACTTAACATCACAGGGGAACAAATTATACGAAAGTGTTTGACTATAACAGGTATGACTCGTTTAAAAAACACACACAACCATAACCAGTTGTCAACAACAAATAAATTTAATCAATGAACGAAATCTATTTATTGTTGTAGAATGGCCCATATCTCTCTTAAACTTCTTAAGTGTTGTTCCAAACATTTGGTTTCAGGAAATAACTAATTTAGATAATTGCATTATACTAACTCAAAACTTTATGGATGACAATTTCTGATTTTTTCCCGTTGCAACGTTTCGATCTAGGTCCTAAGACCGTTTTCAAGTGATGAGAAAAGCCTGTACAATTAGGATTGCTTGTTCTAGCATCTAGATCAAAACGCTAGACATAAACCAGAAGTTGCCATCCATATAACATCTCGAGTTACTCTAGGTATCTCATCCTCTATATGCCTCTAAAAGAATAACATTATTATCTTGTCTTCTCAGAGAACCATAGATTGTTCAGTTTTAAATTCGATTTATTAACAGTTATTTTGTTCTCTTTTCAACCTTAAATATAGCTTATTGGATATCCTTCAAATGATTATTTACAATTAGATTATTTTATATCTTTGGCATCGTTAATTTTTCCTTAAATTTGATAAATAGTTTTGACTGTTCTATGATATTTGTTTCTCACGTACAGGCATTCATAACTACAATGCGAGTCATCTGAGAGAGGCCGTGGAGTTTTTATCGCGCACATGTAATATGTATCCTTACGAGAAGTTGGTCAGCCATTCGTTTGGACTTGCGCAGTACAAAGAAGCATTTTCATTAGCAGCAACTCGACAATACCAGCGTGTTATCATGCAGCCTGACGATGACTGCACATAACGTAGTATAATCCTATTATACTGCAATTGAAAGTCATAATTATATAAAACTACATATATAAAAGATTATGTTGAAAAGCAGTGATGTATATTCGTTTTGTACTATACTGTTAAAAAACGGATTTGGAACTATATTTTGTCGATTTTATTTTTCATATTTTTTAACTTGGAATTAAACAAAACTAACAAGAGAAGATTGAGTGGTTTGGTTTTATTTTGTTTATAGAACATTTGTCTGGAAACATTAGCAGCTCACTTATCGCTTACATTTTCGTTTTCTATCTTAGGCTTCTATTGTGTTAACGCAATTAACCATGGCACGCCAGTCATCCAACACATTTCAACGATGATGGCTGATATTCCATTATAACTCCGAGCGACGTAACGAACGTTGAAGTCGTCCAGGTTGAAACCTCATTTGCTGAATTTACACTTATAGTAAGTTGACCAGCCCAGTAACCATCCATAGGACAATGCCAAGATGTCATTCTGTCATTCTAGAGGCAGTTTAAACACATGATCTAGATGTATCTCCTTGTGGTCCACATGATGTTCTGAGCTACACTCATTACACATGGTCGCCGTAACCACCTTGTCTTCTGAAACAGACGTGAATAGTTTATTTTAATGTGGCATTGGAGAAGCCTAGCAAAATATGTCACACTTTTCCGAGGATAGACAACCTCTGTATTTATTGACATATTCTACATTTCTGTCTAAATTCTGCCTCGACAATTAGTGATGGAAGCTACCTAGTATATAACCTCTACAGAAAACGCGAAGTACAGTTGAAGACAGGAACTTGACGAGTGATAAAGATAGGATTTTGATCAAGGTCCATATATGATTGCTGATTTGAGTTGGAATTCGGCTACACTGGATGACGGTTTGAAGTAGGAGAATTGGAGGTGGTAGCGGAAGTGTGAATGCGTGCGTGTATTTTCGTCTCTCTTGTTTCTCTATTATCTCTGTCTCTGTTTTCTCGGGATCTTTCATAATTAATTAAGTACTGACACTTCCGTCATATATATGTCAAGTAAATTTAAACATGAAATAAAACTCGGGGACAGTACATAATTAAACTTTGATATATTAAACGGTATACAAGTTTTCTCTCCAACGTCGATGGAAGCCCATTTCCATGTGCCATTTTGATACGGATTCACTCTAGTAATGCATAATAATCGGTAGTAATTATCTTGGATCTAGCATCAAGGTGTATGCAAACACGACCTATGATTCGTGTTTTTACAATTCAAGGTAAAAAAAACACTTTCGTGCTTGTGTGGTATTTTTAAAATAGCCTTTTGAGACTCAGTTATTATATATCTATCTGTATATATACCGGTATGTGATGTGATATACTGTTTGTATAGTGAAGTTTAATTGATCGATACTGAATGGCTGAGATAACGTCTATGTGTTATCAACTGTCCACGGTAGCCTAGATGGGTTTGTCTGCAAAGAATAATAAGAAATTCATCCACGACAATATATTTTACTATATAATATCTAGGTCTATATATACTAGTCAGAATTACGTTGGCTCATGAGTGACACGATTTTTTTTTTTTCATTTGCAATTATCTTTTTAAATTATTTCTACTGAAGTATAGAATCGTTTTATTCTAATGTTTTCTGTGGTTTTATGAAGTTCAATAGACAAGAAACGCACGCTTCATCATATAAGCATGTACTTGATGGCCATAAACGGGCAAAATTAGATCATATTGATGAACATATATACATACCTTCTTTGGTGGTACAGAGTGGGCAGGCCAATTCTGACTTTCTTTCCCGACATATACAGCACACCAGTGCAAACTTGGAAGAGCCGGGATCCTTATAAGACTTGCATCTTCGGCCGTGAAGAATCCGATGACACGTCAGACAGAGATAGAGACCTCCTAAAATAAGCAACAGAAAAATTAGTCTACTTCCGCAAACCGCTGTATACGACAATAATATGTCGTCAAATTGAAGACTTTAATTATTGACGCAAATTTGTGGCAAAATATATTATTGACAATTTGCCATACAGCATTTTGCGAAAGTTATACCTGTTTCTTATATTATATAAATGCATTTTTAATATTAAAGGATTTCATTTAGAAATAATATACATTAAATCTTTCACCAACCCCTAACAATTCATTTAGTTATGTCTATATCTTTGCAACTGTTTATTAAAACAGTTAATAAATGATTCGTCAAACCATTTAGGTAATAAACTATTAAAAAAGCAGCTAAACCACAGCAGGTGCCAGACGTTACATTTTGGTGTTGGGGATTTTTCTTTACGTTGTATGCACTACATATTCTAAAGAACTTGGTGCGCCTTTGATTAACATATTAGGCCCTCATATACATGCTTTAAAAAGTTAAGAGTTTTAGAACTGGGCGCCATACGTACCTACAATAGTTGTTTGACGACACCATACTATTTTAATAAAAGGATATTTTCTGTAACAACGCGCACAAGAAAGAGGATCGCCCATCCTGGGTAACCACGATTCGTCATGTGCGAAGACAGGACGCTACGCCATGGCGTTCTCAGATCTACGCCACACGTCATATTCTTAACGTCATTCACGTCACTAAGCGCTAACGTTCTTTTTCATATCGCGTAGACCTACAACGTAATTTTTTGGGGTAGGCTTTACACTAACGCGGAATTTTAGATAGGCCGTGGGCATAGGCACTGTTTGTTTGGTCCGAGCCGGTTGTTCAAAAGTGTATTAACTCTAAACCATTGTTGTATGACGTCACGTCACAATATAGATTCTTTGTTACGCTGTTCAGTTAAGCCTGGTTTAACTTTTGAACAACCCAGCACACTTGTGTCGTCTTTACCTATATGGCTTTATTGTTTGCCTTGAGGAATGGCCTAGATATATAATCCACTTTCTAAAAATAATTGGTTGGTAATATGTAGAAAGCGTGTAGATTGATTTTATCTTTTTTCTGTTGTGCTATAGTTTTTACGGGCGTTTGAACCTTTGGCGGTTATAGGTCCAACATTCTGTCTGCGCAAGGCACTGAGGCAGGGGTGTGTCTTTGTGATCTACATATTACTCACAATTAATTTTTTCTTCTTTCGTTTATATACACATATTATTAATAAACGTGCTTATGTAGTTCTTGAAGTTATCTTCGTATTCAGTTAAGATGGATGTAATATAAATGCTTTGGTATACTGTGGTTTGAACTTTTACCTTTACGAAGTATGCAAACATCTACATGAATATGATTGTATGTATAGGTTGATGGGCATTTAGTAGGAATATGCCGTTGTGAGGTAGGCCTATACCGAGAGTAGCCTACATCAGCTGTTGGAAAAGTAATAAACTCCTGTCCACACTTGCCGGGTTGTGCCTTACAGGGCACATTACAAACTATATAGGTCTAGATGTAGTTCCTGTTAATATGGAATCTTGAAGAAAACAAAAGAGCCCTGCGCTAAACCTTGCAATTGATCGGGAGCAGTTTTTTTAAGGGAATGTAAGAGTCTATGTTTAGGATCATCCGTCGCCTGTTTCTTTTTTATATTTTATTTTGTAAAATATTAATAATACACCGTGAATGAAACATAACAAAAGAGACTTTTAAAAGTGTTCTACCTGGATGAGTAACCAGAGCTGCGAATATCTCGATTATGCATTTATATACTGAGATGGTTCAGCTGTCATGGGATGTCATTCTCTTTTACAATATTTTTACAATAAAGAACTCTAATTTAAATAGTAATCAGAGTGAGAAAATGAGTAGTTTTCTTGATGAAATAATCATTTACGTTTCTTGTAGAACCGGGCCGTAATCGGGCAATACAACAGTTTTAACACTATCAATTTACGTATTATTTTGGTTATCTTCGAACTCAATTGTAAGCCTATTTCACTTATATTACTTTACTTTGCCAATGTTTGTTTGAAATCGTGGGACGAAGACTCGTAAAACCCATTCTGCGATCTCCGCAGCCGCGTAAAACGTTCCATATGTGTACTTAACGACAACAGCGGACTAGAACATATCACCTGCATTCGGTTCAATGAAAGTTTTAGGAACTAGTCTGATGCGCAGCAAGAATATAGTGTATGCGGACCAATAATCAAAGATCAAAGATCAAACGTCAATATTCTAAACTTAACTTTTATTTTTTCTAAACTTAAACCTCTATAGCCAACGGATATCAAACTGGCCTCCGTTTGTCCTGTATATTAGGCCTACTCAGAAGTTGGAACAGCAAGTCAAAATACTGACAGCTTTAAACTCGTTATTTTTTTTTCTTTCTCCTGAACGTGAAGAGAAAAGCAGGCATGCCTTCGCCGGGGCTGTAATCGTACACCTATATTTCTCCCTTCCCAACTAGTCGATCATCCGCCTTCATCGAGGAAAAAACAGCTACAAACTTACTTCGTTAAGTAATCAATATGACTCGTTAGTGCTTGCTGTCCGCCACACAAGACACTATACCTAACAATTAAGGAAACTCTTTTAGCATTGAAAAGAACTATAACGTTGCCACATATAATTTGGAATCAACAGACTGATCGCTCAAGGAATCGTTTAAGTCAAATACGTCAGCCGGCAGAGTATAGGAAATTTGGGAAGTGTTAAACAGCTTGTCTATACATCACCGCAAGATGCAGTTTTCTACAAAGTAAGTTCGCACATAAATAACTAGAAAACGAAGAATTTGTTTCTTCTGAATTATTTTTTTCGTGGTAAAGTTTGTGCATATATTGATTTAAATAATTGTTGACTTAACTTTGCTCTGAGAGGCAATAGAAATACAAACATCTTAGTTTCGGTGAACGTCCACGTTTTTAAAAGGCACGTTATTGACATAGGAGTGGAGGGTATTAGTTGACCTTTATGGACAGTCTGTGTACAGCCATATATTACTCGTAACTCAATGTAGTGTCTGACCCAGCTTTTTGTGAAATGCTGAATTCAAGAGGGACAGTTTTACAAGCGAGATGCTGTATATTTATGTTAGGTAGGTATACAGTTTATATATAGCCATGCAGTGAGTTTTGGAAATAATTGGTGATGAGGCTGACGGGCATCACATTTACTTTTACAAACCCCCGTTAATTGATGAACTAAAATAAACCGCCTCTCTTCCACATGCCAGCCGGATCATGTTGGTTCACCGATTTGACGCAGGCGTGCTCACATCGCCTTCAAGTTAACTTACTGAAAAAGCAATACTCTTAAAAACTTTCAACCAACATAGAGTAGCCTAAATGAAGTTAAAACATCATGTGGCATTACTTAGGTTTCAATTGGCACTGATTTGTTCCATTACATAATTTACTGAAAAGCTCTGAGACATCATTAGGCCTACGTACGTGTTGGTGTTCAGTTCGGTTCATTCACTTAAACTTTACTCTAGACTAAACACGACAGAGATCTTAAAGGGATAGATAGGGCCCAATTGAACACAGTATAACAGATGACGGGTGTATCAAAAGCACCAACTAAACATTCCAGCAAATAAGTCTATGGACCAACACCTGTAAACTATAAACACAAGTTCGTTCACGTGTACCGCAAAATATTACATCCACCCGAATTTTACACCATGCACTAGGACTACTGTAAAACACAGACTATATAGTTTGGCTTCAACAAAATAACCCCTGTGCTTTTTGTTAACTATATTTATGTTCGGGCTGTTGGTTTTATTTAGCATTGAGAAACCAATGGCGAGTGCCTCCTGTGCCCTGTTGCTCTCTGAGCTAAAGGGCATCAGGAAACAAACAACAACAACAACAGGTAACTAATGCACATAAAGCTATCATATCTTGAGGCAGAATATACAGTGTTGCCATTAAACAATATATATATAGTGGGCTATATCGATGATCGAAGATACAGGAGATTAAACAATATATTTTTTCTTTTACTCAATTTCAGTTCCAATCAGCGTCAGTTTATGGTTCTGTGTGGGGCGATCCTCGGAGGGTTTGTTCTCAGCAGTTGGATTTGGAATTCCACTCGACAGTCAGACACACCGCAAGCAACTTTTGTCGTATACCCGCCATCACGACTGTCCTGCAAAGAGGACAGACATGTGATATTTCTTAAAGTGATAAAGTCTGGAAGTACAACATTGCAGAACATTTTCTATAGATACGGAATTTCACGAAACCTGACGTTTATGCTTCCTAGAGTTAACAACTGGTTAAGTAAAACGAGGATAATTAACAAAGACAGTATACTACCTTCTAGAAAAGCTGGACTCTACGATATATTGTGTAACCATGTGAGATATAATAAGACGGACCTGGCCAGATTTACACACAAAGACACAAAAACAATAGCTATTATCAGAGAACCTGGTTCACACCTAAAAAGCTACCTATATTACTACCATTTAAATTATCTTACATCACAGCCTTCCAAAGAAGTTGACATTGTTCAGAAATACTTACGTCACCCGAAGAATTTTACTGGAAAAATCCTATCGAATCCCACATCGGAATGGTTTTCTCTAGTCTTAAACACTTCAGTACCGTCAGTGACCAAATTTCGCAAATCTTTAATAGCACTTGATAAGGGAATCACTCTAGTTTTAGTTCTGGAGAGATTGGACGAGTCATTAGTTCTGATGAAACGATTGCTATGTTGGAACATTGAAGACATCATTTATATTTCCCAAAACACGAACCAAATGTATCCAAAAGGGAACTTCACGGAAGCCGACAAAATACGGCATCAGCATATATCGAAATTTGATTACATCTTGTATAAATTCTTTTCTTCAAAGCTTGACTCAATAATAAAAGAAAGCGGAGAAGACTTCCACGAAGAAGTGTTGTTCTTCAGGAAGGTGTTGGTTTCCGTGCGTCAGTTCTGTGTAGACTGGCGCAAAAAGTTAGGAACCACTTTAATCATAGAGCGTTCTTTTTGGAGCAGAGAATTCAGAGTATCATCAATAGCATGCCTTCATCTAACTTTTTCTGAATTGGAATTTCAGAATTATGTCGGTTTGTGGCAGTATGGAGAAGTGTGGAAAACAGTTCACAGGGATTCTTAGTTCTAACGAGTCAATTACATAATGTTATTGTGTATTGTACAGTCGTCGTCAAGTTTCGTCAGGTAGTTTTCCAGTCCAGTTGTGTTTATATTTATAAAAACGTTTATACAAATAAAAAAAAAAACTATAAAATATAAAATCAAGCCGTCAACAACGGGTGTTTTGCGATCGAATTAAATATTCCAGTGACGCAATGTGTGAAATTAGTGACATCATCCATATTTTACCTGAGGTGGAGTTAACTTAGTGTGGAATACTGGTTAATAAAGTAGACGGATAAGGAAGAGAAAGTAAACTTTTGATTCTAATGATTATTTGTCGCATTTATCAATATGTTCTTTCTTAATTTTGATTTGAAAAACATGTAGCCTATCTCTTGCAACTAGCACATGGGCGATCTGTTTCGTTTTTTTTCAGGAATGTTTTTATATTTTAAATTCGAATTATATAAATACAGACACGCCATGAAGCTACAATCTTGTCGAGTCTTGTTTAAACTGTCATCGTAATAAAACCTCATAGAGTTCCAATCAAGACAGTGGCAGCCCGCTGTTGCATTTATTTGCTGCAAAACTTACTTGTGTAGTTCTTTATATTAATCATTCATTGAACGTATCTGCAGGGCTCGTTAATTTATGTACATTGTGTTGATCAATTCTGTTGTAATATAGGCCTTACACGTGTTCGACTAGATTTCAAAGTGCACTTAAGTCATGCCATGGAACATAAGGCGCGGCGGGTAGTTTCATAAAACTTCGTAAGAAAATATTTCGTCGCAAATGACGTCGACTCCGTCAAACTTCCATGATGTGACGCCATTACGACGACAATTTTGGTCAACTTTCTCGTTCCCTATTATAGCCGCGGTTACACGGGCATCGAAAAGGTGAACCAAACTGAGCCGGCTCGGATCCGCACCAGAGCTGGCTTTTTTTTAGTTCGCCAATTAATGACGGTTTGCGGTTACACGGTACTTTTGACAGCCCTGCCAGCAAGCGTCGAGGGAATCTTGG